>JBBGZY010000107.1:1182500-1211425 GCA_037952925.1 Lithobates clamitans | reverse complement strand
GTGTGGATGTGGGGACTCCCTCTGTCTGTGTGTATGTGTGTGGATGCGGGGACTGCCTCTGTCTGTGTGTGTGTGTGGATGCGGGGACTGCCTCTGTCTGTGTGTGTGTGGATGCGGGGACTGCCTCTGTCTGTGTGTGGTGTGTGTGTGTGTGTGTATGCGGGGACTGCCTGTGTGTGTGGATGTGGGGACTGCCTCTGTCTGTGTGTGTGTGTGGATGTGGGGACTGCCTCTGTGTGTATGTGGGGACTGTCTGTGTGTGTGTATATTTATTGCCTCTGTCTCTGTGTGTATGTGTATGGATGGATGTGGGGACTGTCTGTGTGTGTGGATGTGGGGACTGCCTGTGTGTGTGGGGATTGCCTCTGTCTGTCTGTCTGTGTGTGTGTGTGGATGTGGGGATTGCCTCTGTCTGTCTGTCTGTGTGTGTGTGTGTGTGTGTGTGTGGGGGGGGATGTGGGGACTGCCTGTGTGTGTGTATGTGTGTGTGTGTATGTGTGTGTATGTATATGTGGGGACTGCCTCTGTGTGTGTGTATGTGGGGACTGCCTCTGTCTGTGTGTGTGTGTGTGTGGATGTGGGGACTGTCTGTGTGTGTGGATGTGGGGACTGTCTGTGTGTGGATGTGGGGACTGCCTCTGTCTGTGTGTGTGTGGGGACTGCCTGTGTGTGTGTATGTGGGGACTGCCTGTGTGTGTGTATGTGGGGACTGCCTGTGTGGATGTGGGGACTGCCTCGGTCTGTGTGTGTGGATGTGGGGACTGCCTCGGTCTGTGTATGTGGATGTGGGGACTGCCTCTGTCTGTCTGTGTGGGGATGTGGGGACTGCCTCTGTCTGTCTGTCTGTGTGTGTGGGGACTGCCTCTGTCTCTGTGTGGATGTGGGGACTGCCTCTGTCTGTGTGTGTGGATGTGGGGACTGCCTCTGTCTGTCTGTGTGGGGATGTGGGGACTGCCTCTGTCTGTGTGTGTGGATGTGGGGGACTGCCTCTGTCTGTCTGTGTGTGTGGATGTGGGGACTGCCTCTGTCTGTGTGTGTGGATGTGGGGTCTGTGTGTGTGTGTGTGTGTGGATGTGGGGACTGCCTCTGTCTGTATGTGTGTGTGTGTGTGTGTGTGTGTGTGTGTGTGTGTGGATGTGGGACTGCCTCTGTCCGTCTGTGTGTGTGGATGTGGGGACTGCCTCTGTCCGTCTGTGTGTGTGGATGTGGGGACTGCCTCTGTGTGTTTGTGGATGTGGGGACTGCCTCTGTGTGTGTGTGGATGTGGGGACTGCCTCTGTCTGTCTGTGTGTGTGGGGACTGCCTCTGTCTCTGTCTCTGTGTGTGTGTGGATGTGGGGACTGCCTCTGTATGGATGTGGGGACTGTGTATGTGTGGATGTGGGGACTGCCTGTGTGTGTGTGGGTGGATGTGGGGACTGCCTCTGTCTGTCTGTGTGGCTGTGGGGACTGCCTCTGTCTGTCTGTGTGGCTGTGGGGACTGCCTCTGTCTGTCTGTCTGTGTGTGGCTGTGGGGACTGCCTCTGTCTGTCTGTCTGTGTGTGGCTGTGGGGACTGCCTCTGTCTGTCTGTCTGTCTGTGTGTGGCTGTGGGGACTGCCTCTGTCTGTCTGTCTGTCTGTCTGTGTGTGGCTGTGGGGACTGCCTCTGTCTGTCTGTCTGTCTGTGTGTGGCTGTGGGGACTGCCTCTGTCTGTCTGTCTGTGTGTGGCTGTGGGGACTGCCTCTGTCTGTCTGTCTGTGTGTGGCTGTGGGGACTGCCTCTGTCTGTCTGTCTGTGGCTGTGGGGACTGCCCCTGACTGTCTGTCTGTGTGTGGCTGTGGGGACTGCCTCCTTCTGTCTGTGTGTGGCTGTGGGGACTGCCTCTGTTTGTCTGTCTGTGTGTGGCTGTGGGGACTGCCTCTGTCTGTCTGTGTGTGGCTGTGGGGACTGCCTCTGTCTGTCTGTGTGTGGCTGTGGGGACTGCCTCTGTCTGTGTGTGGCTGTGGGGACTGCCTCTGTCTGTCTGTGTGTGGATGTGGGGACTGCCTCTGTCTGTGTGTGTGGATGTGGGGACTGCCTCTGTCTGTGTGTGTGGATGTGGGGACTGCCTCTGTCTGTCTGTGTGGATGTGGGGACTGCCTCTGTCTGTCTGTCTGTCTGTGTGTGGCTGTGGGGACTGCCTCTGTCTGTCTGTCTGTCTGTCTGTCTGTCTGTCTGTGTGTGGCTGTGGCGACTGCCTCTGTCTGTCTGTCTGTGTGTGGCTGTGGGGACTGCCTCTGTCTGTGTGTGTGTGTGTGTGTGGATGCGGGGACTGCCTCTGTCTGTGTGTGTGGATGCGGGGACTGCCTCTGTCTGTCTGTCTGTCTGTGTGTGGCTGTGGGGACTGCCTCTGTCTGTCTGTGTGTGGCTGTGGGGACTGCCTCTGTTTGTCTGTCTGTGTGTGGCTGTGGGGACTGCCTCTGTCTGTCTGTGTGTGGCTGTGGGGACTGCCTCTGTCTGTCTGTGTGTGGCTGTGGGGACTGCCTCTGTCTGTCTGTGGGGACTGCCTCTGTCTGTCTGTGTGTGGCTGTGGGGACTGCCTCTGTCTGTCTGTGTGTGGCTGTGGGGACTGCCTCTGTCTGTCTGTCTGTGTGTGGCTGTGGGGACTGCCTCTGTCTGTGTGGCTGTGGGACTGCCTCTGTCTGTCTGTCTGTGTGTGGCTGTGGGGACTGCCTCTGTCTGTCTGTCTGTCTGTGTGTGGCTGTGGGGACTGCCTCTGTCTGTCTGTCTGTCTATCTGTCTGTATGTGGCTGTGGGGACTGCCTCTGTCTGTCTGTGTGTGGCTGTGGGACTGCCTCTGTCTGTCTGTTTGTGGCTGTGGGGACTCTGTGTGTGTGGATGTGGGGACTGCCTCTGTCTGTGTGTGTGTGTGGCTGTGGGGACTGCCTGTGTGTGTGTGTGTGTGTGTGTGTGTGTGTGTGGCTGTGGGGACTGCCTCTGTCTGTCTGTCTGTCTGTGTGTGGATGTGGGGACTGCCTCTGTCTGTCTGTGTGTGTGGATGTGGGGACTGCCTCTGTCTGTCTGTGTGTGTGGATGTGGGGACTGCCTCTGTCTGTCTGTGTGTGTGGATGTGGGGACTGCCTCTGTCTGTCTGTGTGTGTGGATGTGGGGACTGCCTCTGTCTGTCTGTGTGTGTGTGTGGATGTGGGGACTGCCTCTGTCTGTCTGTCTGTCTGTGTGTGTGTGGATGTGGGGACTGCCTCTGTCTGTGTGTGTGGATGTGGGGACTGCCACTGTCTGTCTGTCTGTCTGTGTGTGTGGATGTGGGGACTGCCTCTGTCTGTCTGTCTGTGTGTGTGGATGTGGGGACTGCCTCTGTCTGTCTGTGTGTGTGTGGATGTGGGGACTGCCTCTGTCTGTCTGTCTGTCTGTCTGTGTGTGGATGTGGGGACTGCCTCTGTCTGTCTGTCTGTGTGTGTGGATGTGGGGACTGCCTCTGTCTGTCTGTCTGTCTGTCTGTGTGGATGTGGGGACTGCCTCTGTCTGTCTGTCTGTCTGTGTGGATTGCCTCCGTCTGTGTGTGTGGATGTGGGGACTGCCTCTGTCTGTCTGTCTGGATGTGGGGACTGCCTCTGTCTGTGTGGATGTGGGGACTGCCTCTGTCTGTCTGTGTGGATTGCCTCTGTCTGTCTGTCTGTCTGTCTGTCTGTGTGGATGTGGGGACTGCCTCTGTCTGTCTGGATGTGGGGACTGCCTCTGTCTGTCTGGATGTGGGGACTGCCTCTGTCTGTCTGTCTGTCTGTGTGTGTGTGTGGATGTGGGGACTGCCTCTGTCTGTCTGTGTGTGTGTGTGTGTGTGTGGATGTGGGGACTGCCTCTGTCTGTCTGTGTGTGTGGATGTGGGGACTGCCTCTGTCTGTCTGTCTGTGTGTGTGTGGATGTGGGGACTGCCTCTGTCTGTCTGTCTGTCTGTGTGTGTGTGGATGTGGGGACTGCCTCTGTCTGTCTGTCTGTGTGTGGATGTGGGGACTGCCTCTGTCTGTCTGTCTGTGTGTGTGGATGTGGGGACTGCCTCTGTCTGTCTGTGTGTGTGTGTGTGGATGTGGGGACTGCCTCTGTCTGTGTGTGTGTGTGGATGTGGGGACTGCCTCTGTCTGTGTGTGTGTGTGGATGTGGGGACTGCCTCTGTCTGTCTGTCTGTCTGTCTGTCTGTGTGGATGTGGGGACTGCCTCTGTCTGTCTGTCTGTCTGTGTGGATGTGGGGACTGCCTCCGTCTGTGTGTGTGGATGTGGGGACTGCCTCTGTCTGTCTGTGTGGATGTGGGGACTGCCTCTGTCTGTCTGTGTGGATGTGGGGACTGCCTCTGTCTGTCTGTGTGGATTGCCTCTGTCTGTCTGTCTGTCTGTCTGTGTGGATGTGGGGACTGCCTCTGTCTGTCTGGATGTGGGGACTGCCTCTGTCTGTCTGTCTGTGTGTGGATGTGGGGACTGCCTCTGTCTGTCTGTCTGTGTGTGTGTGTGGATGTGGGGACTGCCTCTGTCTGTCTGTGTGTGTGTGTGTGGATGTGGGGACTGCCTCTGTCTGTCTGTCTGTCTGTCTGTCTGTGTGGATGTGGGGACTGCCTCTGTCTGTCTGTCTGTGTGGACTGCCTCTGTCTGTCTGTCTGTGTGGATGTGGGGACTGCCTCTGTCTGTCTGTGTGGATGTGGGGACTGCCTCTGTCTGTCTGTGTGGATGTGGGGACTGCCTCTGTCTGTCTGTGTGGATGTGGGGACTGCCTCTGTCTGTCTGTGTGGATGTGGGGACTGCCTCCGTCTGTGTGTGTGGATGTAGGGACTGCCTCTGTCTGTCTGTGTGGATGTGGGGACTGCCTCTGTCTGTCTGTGTGGATGTGGGCTGTGTGGGTGCCTCTGTCTGTCTGGATGTGGGGACTGCCTCTGTCTGTCTGTCTGGATGTGGGGACTGCCTCTGTCTGGATGTGGGGACTGCCTCTGTCTGTCTGTCTGGATGTGGGGACTGCCTCTGTCTGTCTGTCTGGATGTGGGGACTGCCTCTGTCTGTCTGTCTGGATGTGGGGACTGCCTCTGTCTGTCTGTCTGGATGTGGGGACTGCCTCTGTCTGTCTGTCTGGATGTGGGGACTGCCTCTGTCTGTCTGGATGTGGGGACTGCCTCTGTCTGTCTGTCTGGATGTGGGGACTGCCTCTGTCTGTCTGTCTGGATGTGGGGACTGCCTCTGTCTGTCTGTCTGGATGTGGGGACTGCCTCTGTCTGGATGTGGGGACTGCCTCTGTCTGTCTGTCTGGATGTGGGGACTGCCTCTGTCTGTCTGTCTGGATGTGGGGACTGCCTCTGTCTGTCTGTCTGTCTGGATGTGGGGACTGCCTCTGTCTGTCTGTCTGTCTGGATGTGGGACTGCCTCTGTCTGGATGTGGGGACTGCCTCTGTCTGGATGTGGGGACTGCCTCTGTCTGTCTGTCTGGATGTGGGGACTGCCTCTGTCTGTCTGGATGTGGGGACTGCCTCTGTCTGTCTGGATGTGGGGACTGCCTCTGTCTGTCTGGATGTGGGGACTGCCTCTGTCTGTCTGTCTGGATGTGGGGACTGCCTCTGTCTGTCTGGATGTGGGGACTGCCTCTGTCTGGATGTGGGGACTGCCTCTGTCTGGATGTGGGGACTGCCTCTGTCTGGATGTGGGGACTGCCTCTGTCTGGATGTGGGGACTGCCTCTGTCTGGATGTGGGGACTGCCTCTGTCTGGATGTGGGGACTGCCTCTGTCTGGATGTGGGGACTGCCTCTGTCTGGATGTGGGGACTGCCTCTGTCTGTCTGTCTGGATGTGGGGACTGCCTCTGTCTGTCTGTCTGTCTGGATGTGGGGACTGCCTCTGTCTGTCTGTCTGTCTGGATGTGGGGACTGCCTCTGTCTGTCTGTCTGTCTGGATGTGGGGACTGCCTCTGTCTGTCTGTCTGTCTGGATGTGGGGACTGCCTCTGTCTGTCTGTCTGTCTGTCTGGATGTGGGGACTGCCTCTGTCTGTCTGTCTGTCTGTCTGGATGTGGGGACTGCCTCTGTCTGTCTGTCTGTCTGGATGTGGGGACTGCCTCTGTCTGTCTGGATGTGGGGACTGCCTCTGTCTGTCTGTCTGGATGTGGGGACTGCCTCTGTCTGTCTGTCTGTCTGTCTGTCTGGATGTGGGGACTGCCTCTGTCTGTCTGTCTGTCTGGATGTGGGGACTGCCTCTGTCTGTCTGTCTGTCTGGATGTGGGGACTGCCTCTGTCTGTCTGTCTGTCTGGATGTGGGGACTGCCTCTGTCTGTCTGTCTGGATGTGGGGACTGCCTCTGTCTGTCTGTCTGGATGTGGGGACTGCCTCTGTCTGTCTGTCTGGATGTGGGGACTGCCTCTGTCTGTCTGGATGTGGGGACTGCCTCTGTCTGTCTGTCTGGATGTGGGGACTGCCTCTGTCTGTCTGTCTGTCTGTCTGGATGTGGGGACTGCTTCTGTCTGTCTGTCTGGATGTGGGGACTGCCTCTGTCTGGATGTGGGGACTGCCTCTGTCTGTGTGTGTGTGGATGTGGGGACTGTGTGTGTGTGTGGGGGGGGACTGCCTCTGTCTATGTGGGGACTGTGTGTGTGGGGACTGCCTGTGTGTGTTGTGTGGATGTGGGGACTGCCTCTGTCTGTCTGTGTGGATGTGGGGACTGCCTCTGTCTGTCTGTGTGTGGATGTGGGGACTGCCTCTGTCTGTCTGTGTGTGGATGTGGGGACTGCCTCTGTCTGTCTGTGTGTGGATGTGGGGACTGCCTCTGTCTGTGTCTGTGTGTGGATGTGGGGACTGCCTCTGTCTGTCTGTGTGTGTGGATGTGGGGACTGCCTCTGTCTGTGTGTGTGTGGATGTGGGGACTGCCTCTGTCTGTGTGTGTGTGTGTGGATGTGGGGACTGCCTCTGTCTGTGTGTGTGTGTGTGGATGTGGGGACTGCCTCTGTCTGTGTGTGTGTGTGGATGTGGGGACTGCCTCTGTCTGTGTGTGTGTGTGGGGACTGCCTCTGTCTGTGTGTGTGTGTGTGTGGATGTGGGGACTGCCTGTCTGTCTTGGGATGTGGGGACTGCCTCTGTCTGTCTGTCTGGATGTGGGGACTGCCTCTGTCTGTCTGTCTGGATGTGGGGACTGCCTCTGTCTGTCTGTCTGTCTGGATGTGGGGACTGCCTCTGTCTGTCTGTCTGTCTGGATGTGGGGACTGCCTCTGTCTGTCTGGATGTGGGGACTGCCTCTGTCTGTCTGGATGTGGGGACTGCTTCTGTCTGTCTGTCTGTCTGGATGTGGGGACTGCCTCTGTCTGTGTGTGTGTGGATGTGGGGGACTGTGTGTGTGTGTGTGTGTGTGTGTGGGGGGGGGGACTGCCTCTGTCTGTGTAGGGATGTGGGGACTGTGTGTGGGGACTGCCTGTGTGTGTGTGTGTGTTGTGTGGATGTGGGGACTGCCTCTGTCTGTCTGTGTGTGGATGTGGGGACTGCCTCTGTCTGTCTGTGTGTGGATGTGGGGACTGCCTCTGTCTGTCTGTGTGTGGATGTGGGGACTGCCTCTGTCTGTGTGTGTGTGGATGTGGGGACTGCCTCTGTCTGTGTGTGTGTGTGGATGTGGGGACTGCCTCTGTCTGTGTGTGTGTGTGGATGTGGGGACTGCCTCTGTCTGTGTGTGTGGATGTGGGGACTGCCTCTGTCTGTGTGTGTGGATGTGTGGACTGCCTCTGTCTGTCTGTCTGTCTGTGTGTGGATGTGGGGACTGCCTCTGTCTGTCTGTCTGTCTGTGTGTGGATGTGGGGACTGCCTCTGTCTGTCTGTCTGTGTGTGTGTGTGGATGTGGGGACTGCCTCTGTCTGTCTGTGTGTGTGTGTGTGTGTGGATGTGGGGACTGCCTCTGTCTGTCTGTCTGTGTGTGTGGATGTGGGGACTGCCTCTGTCTGTCTGTCTGTGTGTGTGGATGTGGGGACTGCCTCTGTCTGTCTGTCTGTCTGTGTGTGTGTGGATGTGGGGACTGCCTCTGGTCTGTCTGTCTGTGTGTGGATGTGGGGACTGCCTCTGTCTGTCTGTCTGTGTGTGTGGATGTGGGGACTGCCTCTGTCTGTCTGTGTGTGTGTGTGTGTGGATGTGGGGACTGCCTCTGTCTGTCTGTCTGTCTGTCTGTGTGTGTGTGTGTGTGTGTGTGTGTGTGTGTGTGTGTGTGTGTGTGTGTGTGTGTGTGTGTGTGGATGTGGGGACTGCCTCTGTCTGTGTGTGTGTGTGGATGTGGGGACTGCCTCTGTCTGTCTGTCTGTCTGTCTGTCTGTCTGTCTGTCTGTCTGTGTGGATGTGGGGACTGCCTCTGTCTGTCTGTCTGTCTGTCTGTGTGGATGTGGGGACTGCCTCCGTCTGTGTGTGTGGATGTGGGGACTGCCTCTGTCTGTCTGTGTGGATGTGGGGACTGCCTCTGTCTGTCTGTCTGGATGTGGGGACTGCCTCTGTCTGTCTGTGTGGATTGCCTCTGTCTGTCTGTCTGTCTGTGTGGATGTGGGGACTGCCTCTGTCTGTCTGGATGTGGGGACTGCCTCTGTCTGTCTGTCTGTCTGTGTGTGGATGTGGGGACTGCCTCTGTCTGTCTGTCTGTGTGTGTGTGTGGATGTGGGGACTGCCTCTGTCTGTCTGTGTGTGTGTGTGTGTGTGTGTGGATGTGGGGACTGCCTCTGTCTGTCTGTCTGTCTGTGTGTGTGTGTGTGTGTGTGTGTGTGTGTGTGGATGTGGGGACTACCTCTGTCTGTCTGTGTGTGGATGTGGGGACTGCCTCTGTCTGTCTGTCTGTCTGTCTGTGTGGATGTGGGGACTGCCTCTGTCTGTCTGTCTGTCTGTCTGTCTGTGTGGACTGCCTCTGTCTGTCTGTGTGGATGTGGGGACTGCCTCTGTCTGTCTGTGTGGATGTGGGGACTGCCTCTGTCTGTCTGTGTGGATGTGGGGACTGCCTCCGTCTGTGTGTGTGGATGTAGGGACTGCCTCTGTCTGTCTGTGTGGATGTGGGGACTGCCTCTGTCTGTCTGTGTGGATGTGGGGACTGCCTCTGTCTGTCTGGATGTGGGGACTGCCTCTGTCTGTCTGGATGTGGGGACTGCCTCTGTCTGTCTGGATGTGGGGACTGCCTCTGTCTGTCTGTCTGTGTGGATGTGGGGACTGCGTCTGTCTGTCTGTGTGGATGTGGGGACTGCCTCTGTCTGTCTGGATGTGGGGACTGCCTCTGTCTGTCTGTCTGGATGTGGGGACTGCCTCTGTCTGTCTGTCTGTGTGGATGTGGGGACTGCCTCTGTCTGTCTGTCTGGATGTGGGGACTGCCTCTGTCTGTCTGGATGTGGGGACTGCCTCTGTCTGTCTGTCTGGATGTGGGGACTGCCTCTGTCTGGATGTGGGGACTGCCTCTGTCTGTCTGTCTGGATGTGGGGACTGCCTCTGTCTGTCTGTCTGGATGTGGGGGACTGCCTCTGTCTGTCTGTCTGGATGTGGGGACTGCCTCTGTCTGTCTGTCTGGATGTGGGGACTGCCTCTGTCTGTCTGGATGTGGGGACTGCCTCTGTCTGTCTGGATGTGGGGACTGCCTCTGTCTGTCTGTCTGGATGTGGGGACTGCCTCTGTCTGTCTGTCTGGATGTGGGGACTGCCTCTGTCTGTCTGTCTGTCTGGATGTGGGGACTGCCTCTGTCTGGATGTGGGGACTGCCTCTGTCTGTCTGTCTGGATGTGGGGACTGCCTCTGTCTGTCTGTCTGGATGTGCGGACTGCCTCTGTCTGTCTGTCTGGATGTGGGGACTGCCTCTGTCTGTCTGTCTGTCTGGATGTGGGGACTGCCTCTGTCTTGGATGTGGGGACTGCCTCTGTCTGTCTGTCTGTCTGTCTGTCTGGATGTGGGGACTGCCTCTGTCTGTCTGGATGTGGGACTGCCTCTGTCTGTCTGGATGTGGGGACTGCCTCTGTCTGTCTGGATGTGGGGACTGCCTCTGTCTGTCTGTCTGGATGTGGGGACTGCCTCTGTCTGTCTGGATGTGGGGACTGCCTCTGTCTGTCTGGATGTGGGGACTGCCTCTGTCTGGATGTGGGGACTGCTCTGTCTGGATGTGGGGACTGCCTCTGTCTGTCTGTCTGTCTGGATGTGGGGACTGCCTCTGTCTGTCTGTCTGTCTGGATGTGGGGACTGCCTCTGTCTGTCTGTCTGTCTGGATGTGGGGACTGCCTCTGTCTGTCTGTCTGGATGTGGGGACTGCCTCTGTCTGTCTGTCTGGATGTGGGGACTGCCTCTGTCTGTCTGTCTGTCTGGATGTGGGGACTGCCTCTGTCTGTCTGTCTGTCTGGATGTGGGGACTGCCTCTGTCTGTCTGTCTGTCTGGATGTGGGGACTGCCTCTGTCTGTCTGTCTGTCTGGATGTGGGGACTGCCTCTGTCTGTCTGTCTGTCTGGATGTGGGGACTGCCTCTGTCTGTCTGTCTGTCTGGATGTGGGGACTGCCTCTGTCTGTCTGTCTGTCTGTCTGGATGTGGGGACTGCCTCTGTCTGTCTGTCTGTCTGTCTGGATGTGGGGACTGCCTCTGTCTGTCTGTCTGTCTGGATGTGGGGACTGCCTCTGTCTGTCTGTCTGTCTGGATGTGGGGACTGCCTCTGTCTGTCTGTCTGTCTGGATGTGGGGACTGCCTCTGTCTGTCTGTCTGTCTGGATGTGGGGACTGCCTCTGTCTGTCTGGATGTGGGGACTGCCTCTGTCTGTCTGTCTGGATGTGGGGACTGCCTCTGTCTGTCTGTCTGGATGTGGGGACTGCCTCTGTCTGTCTGTCTGTCTGTCTGTCTGGATGTGGGGACTGCTTCTGTCTGTCTGTCTGGATGTGGGGACTGCCTCTGTCTGGATGTGGGGACTGCCTCTGTCTGTGTGTGTGTGGATGTGGGGACTGTGTGTGTGTGTGGGGGGGGGACTGCCTCTGTCTATGTGGGGACTGTGTGTGTGGGGACTGCCTGTGTGTGTTGTGTGGATGTGGGGACTGCCTCTGTCTGTCTGTGTGTGGATGTGGGGACTGCCTCTGTCTGTCTGTGTGTGGATGTGGGGACTGCCTCTGTCTGTCTGTGTGTGGATGTGGAGACTGCCTCTGTCTGTCTGTGTGTGGATGTGGGGACTGCCTCTGTCTGTGTGTGTGTGTGGATGTGGGGACTGCCTCTGTCTGTGTGTGTGTGTGGATGTGGGGACTGCCTTTGTCTGTGTGTGTGTGTGGATGTGGGGACTGCCTCTGTCTGTGTGTGTGTGTGGGGACTGCCTCTGTCTGTGTGTGTGTGTGTGGATGTGGGGACTGCCTCTGTCTGGATGTGGGGACTGCCTCTGTCTGTCTGTCTGGATGTGGGGACTGCCTCTGTCTGTCTGTCTGGATGTGGGGACTGCCTCTGTCTGTCTGTCTGTCTGGATGTGGGGACTGCCTCTGTCTGTCTGTCTGTCTGGATGTGGGGACTGCTTCTGTCTGTCTGTCTGGATGTGGGGACTGCCTCTGTCTGTGTGTGTGTGGATGTGGGGACTGTGTGTGTGTGTGTGTGTGTGTGTGGGGGGGGGGACTGCCTCTGTCTGTGTAGGGATGTGGGGACTGTGTGTGTGGGGACTGCCTGTGTGTGTGTGTGTGTTGTGTGGATGTGGGGACTGCCTCTGTCTGTCTGTGTGTGGATGTGGGGACTGCCTCTGTCTGTCTGTGTGTGGATGTGGGGACTGCCTCTGTCTGTCTGTGTGTGGATGTGGGGACTGCCTCTGTCTGTGTGTGTGTGGATGTGGGGACTGCCTCTGTCTGTGTGTGTGTGTGGATGTGGGGACTGCCTCTGTCTGTGTGTGTGTGTGGATGTGGGGACTGCCTCTGTCTGTGTGTGTGGATGTGGGGACTGCCTCTGTCTGTGTGTGTGGATGTGTGGACTGCCTCTGTCTGTGTGTGTGGATGTGGGGACTGCCTGTGTGTGTGTGTGTGTGTGTGGATGTGGGGACTCCCTCTGTCTGTGTGTGTGTGTGGATGCGGGGACTGCCTCTGTGTGTGTGTGTGTGGATGCGGGGACTGCCTCTGTGTGTGTGTGTGTGGATGCGGGGACTGCCTGTGTGTGTGTGTGTGTGTGTGTGTGTGTGTGTGTGTATGCGGGGACTGTGTGTGTGTGTGGGGACTGCCTCTGTCTGTCTGTGTGTGGATGTGGGGACTGCCTGTGTGTGGATGTGGGGACTGCCTCTGTCTGCCTGTGTGTGGATGTGGGGACTGCCTCTGTCTGTCTGTGTGTGGATGTGGGGACTGCCTCTGTCTGTGTGTGTGTGTGTGTGTGTGTGTGTGTGTGTGTGGATGTGGGGACTGCCTCTGTCTGTGTGTATGTGGGGACTGTCTGTGTGTGTGTGTATATTTATTGCCTCTGTCTCTGTGTGTGTGTGTGTGTGTGTGTGTATGTGTATGGATGGATGTGGGGACTGCCTGTGTGTGTGTGGACTGCCTCTGTCTGTCTGTGTGGGGATGTGGGGACTGCCTCTGTCTGTCTGTCTGTGTGTGTGTGTGTGGGGGGATGTGGGGACTGCCTGCCTGTGTGTGTATGTATATGTGGGGACTGCCTCTGTCTGTGTGTGTGTGGATGTGGGGACTGTCTGTGTGGATGTGGGGACTGTATCTGTCTGTGTGTGGATGTGGGGACTGTGTGTGTGGGGACTGCCTGCGTGTGTGTATATGTGGGGACTGCCTGTGTGTGTGTGTGTGGATGTGGGGACTGCCTCGGTCTGTGTGTGTGGATGTGGGGACTGCCTCTGTCTGTCTGTGTGGGGATGTGGGGACTGCCTGTGTGTGTGTGTGTATGGATGTGGGGACTGCCTCTGTCTGTCTGTGTGTGTGGATGTGGGGACTGCCTCTGTCTGTCTGTGTGTGTGGATGTGGGGACTGCCTCTGTCTGTGTGTGTGGATGTGGGGACTGCCGCTGTCTGTGTGTGGATGTGGGGACTGCCTCTATGTGTGTGTGGATGTGGGGACTGCCTCTGTCTGTCTGTGTGTGTGGGGACTGCCTCTGCCTCTGTCTGTGTGTGTGTGTGGATGTGGGGACTGCCTCTGTCTGTGTGTGTGTGGATGTGGGGACTGCCTCTGTGTGTGTGTGTGTGTGTGTGTGTATATGGATGTGGGGACTGCCTGTGTGTGTGTGTTTGGGTGGATGTGGGGACTGCCTCTGTCTGTCTGTGTGGATGTGGGGACTGACTGTGTGTGTGTGTGTGTGTGTGGGGGGGTGTGTGTATTTATTGCCTCTGTCTCTGTGTGTGTGTGTATGTATGGATGTGGGGACTGTCTGTGTGTGTATGTGGGGACTGCCTCTGTGTGTGTGTGTGTGTGTGTGTGTGTGGACTGCCTCTGTGTTTGTGTGTGTGTGTGTGTATGTGTGGACTGCCTGTGTGTGTGGATGTGTGGACTGCCTCTGTGTGTGTGTGTGTGTGTGTGTGTGTGGATGTGGGGACTGTGTGTGTGTGTGTGGATGTGGGGACTGCCTCTGTCTGTGTGTGTGTGTGTGTGTGTGTGTGTGTGGATGTGGGGACTGCCTGTGTGTGTGTGTGTGTGTGGATGTGGGGACTGCCTCTGTCTGTCTGTCTGTCTGTGTGGATGTGGGGACTGCCTCTGTCTGTCTGTGTGGATGTGGGGACTGCCTCTGTCTGTCTGTGTGGATGTGGGGACTGCCTCTGTCTGTCTGGGTGGATGTGGGGACTGCCTCAGTCTGTCTGGGTGGATGTGGGGACTGCCTCAGTCTGTCTGGGTGGATGTGGGGACTGCCTCTGTCTGTCTGTCTGGATGTGGGGACTGCCTCTGTCTGTCTGGATGTGGGGACTGCCTCTGTCTGTCTGTGTGTGTGTGGATGTGGGGACTGTGTGTGTGTGGGGGGACTGCCTCTGTCTGTGTGGATGTGGGGACTGCCTCTGTCTGTGTGTGTGTGTGTGTGGACGTGGGGACTGCCTCTGTGTGTGTGGGGACTGTGTGTGTGTGTGTGTGTGTGGATGTGGGGACTGCCTCTGTCTGTCTGTCTGTCTGTGTGTGTGTGGATGTGGATGTGGGGACTGTGTGTGTGTGGGGACTGCCTCTGTCTGTGTGTGTGGATGTGGGGACTGCCTCTGTGTGTGTGGATGTGGGGACTGCCTCTGTCTGTGTGTGTGTGTGTGTGTGTGTGTGTGTGTGTGTGTGTGTGTCTGGATGTGGGGACTGCCTCTGTCTGGATGTGGGGACTGCCTCTGTCTGTCTGTCTGTCTGTCTGGATGTGGGGACTGCCTCTGTCTGTCTGTCTGGATGTGGGGACTGCCTCTGTCTGTCTGTCTGGATGTGGGGACTGCCTCTGTCTGTCTGTCTGGATGTGGGGACTGCCTCTGTCTGTCTGTCTGTCTGTCTGTCTGGATGTGGGGACTGCCTCTGTCTGTCTGTCTGTCTGTCTGGATGTGGGGACTGCCTCTGTCTGTCTGTCTGTCTGTCTGGATGTGGGGACTGCCTCTGTCTGTCTGTCTGTCTGTCTGGATGTGGGGACTGCCTCTGTCTGTCTGTCTGGATGTGGGGACTGCCTCTGTCTGTCTGTCTGGATGTGGGGACTGCCTCTGTCTGTCTGTCTGGATGTGGGGACTGCCTCTGTCTGTCTGTCTGGATGTGGGGACTGCCTCTGTCTGTCTGTCTGTCTGTCTGGATGTGGGGACTGCCTCTGTCTGTCTGTCTGGATGTGGGGACTGCCTCTGTCTGGATGTGGGGACTGCCTCTGTCTGTCTGTGTGTGGATGTGGGGACTGCCTCTGTCTGTCTGTGTGTGGATGTGGGGACTGCCTCTGTCTGTCTGTGTGTGGATGTGGGGACTGCCTCTGTCTGTCTGTGTGTGGATGTGGGGACTGCCTCTGTCTGTGTGTGTGGATGTGGGGACTGCCTCTGTGTGTGTGGATGTGGGGACTGCCTCTGTCTGTGTGTGTGTGTGGATGTGGGGACTGCCTCTGTCTGTCTGTGTGTGGATGTGGGGACTGCCTCTGTCTGTCTGTGTGTGTGGATGTGGGGACTGCCTCTGTCTGTGTGTGTGTGTGGATGTGGGGACTGCCTCTGTCTGTGTGTGTGTGGGGACTGCCTCTGTCTGTGTGTGTGTGGGGACTGCCTCTGTCTGTGTGTGTGTGTGGATGTGGGGACTGCCTCTGTCTGTCTGTCTGGATGTGGGGACTGCCTCTGTCTGTCTGGATGTGGGGACTGCCTCTGTCTGTCTGTCTGGATGTGGGGACTGCCTCTGTCTGTCTGTCTGGATGTGGGGACTGCCTCTGTCTGTCTGTCTGGATGTGGGGACTGCCTCTGTCTGTCTGTCTGGATGTGGGGACTGCCTCTGTCTGTCTGTCTGTCTGGATGTGGGGACTGCCTCTGTCTGTCTGTCTGGATGTGGGGACTGCTTCTGTCTGTCTGTCTGGATGTGGGGACTGCCTGTGTGTGTGTGTGTGTGTGTGTGTGTGTGGGGGGGGGGGGACTGCCTCTGTCTGTGTAGGGATGTGGGGACTGTGTGTGTGGGGACTGCCTGTGTGTGTTGTGTGGATGTGGGGACTGCCTCTGTCTGTGTGTGTGGATGTGGGGACTGCCTCTGTCTGTGTGTGTGGATGTGGGGACTGCCTCTGTCTGTGTGTGTGTGGATGTGGGGACTGCCTCTGTCTGTGTGTGTGTGGATGTGGGGACTGCCTCTGTCTGTCTGTCTGGATGTGGGGACTGCCTCTGTCTGTCTGTCTGTCTGGATGTGGGGACTGCCTCTGTCTGTCTGTCTGGATGTGGGGACTGCTTCTGTCTGTCTGTCTGGATGTGGGGACTGCCTGTGTGTGTGTGTGTGTGTGTGTGTGGGGGGGGGACTGCCTCTGTCTGTGTAGGGATGTGGGGACTGTGTGTGTGGGGACTGCCTGTGTGTGTTGTGTGGATGTGGGGACTGCCTCTGTCTGTGTGTGTGGATGTGGGGACTGCCTCTGTCTGTGTGTGTGGATGTGGGGACTGCCTGTGTGTGTGTGTGTGTGTGTGTGTGTGTGTGGATGTGGGGACTCCCTCTGTCTGTGTGTATGTGTGTGGATGCGGGGACTGCCTCTGTCTGTGTGTGTGTGTGGATGCGGGGACTGCCTCTGTCTGTGTGTGTGTGGATGCGGGGACTGCCTCTGTGTGTGTGTGTGTGTGTGTGTGTGGATGCGGGGACTGCCTGTGTGTGTGTGTATGCGGGGACTGTGTGTGTGTGTATGCGGGGACTGTGTGTGTGTGTGTATGCGGGGACTGTGTGTGTGTGTGTGTGTGGGGACTGCCTCTGTCTGTCTGTGTGTGGATGTGGGGACTGCCTCTGTCTGCCTGTGTGTGGATGTGGGGACTGCCTCTGTCTGTGTGTGTGTGGATGCGGGGACTGCCTCTGTGTGTGTGTGTGTGGATGCGGGGACTGCCTGTGTGTGTGTGTATGCGGGGACTGCCTGTGTGTGTGTATGCGGGGACTGTGTGTGTGTGTGTATGCGGGGACTGTGTGTGTGTGTGTGTGTGTGTGTGTGGGGACTGCCTCTGTCTGTCTGTGTGTGGATGTGGGGACTGCCTCTGTCTGCCTGTGTGTGGATGTGGGGACTGCCTCTGTCTGTCTGTGTGTGGATGTGGGGACTGCCTCTGTCTGTGTGTGTGTGTGTGTGTGGATGTGGGGACTGCCTCTGTCTGTGTGTATGTGGGGACTGTCTGTGTGTGTGTATATTTATTGCCTCTGTCTCTGTGTGTGTGTGTATGTGTATGGATGGATGTGGGGACTGTCTGTGTGTGTGGATGTGGGGACTGCCTGTGTGTGTGTGGACTGCCTCTGTCTGTCTGTCTGTCTGTCTGTGTGTGTGTGGGGATGTGGGGACTGCCTCTGTCTGTCTGTGTGTGTGTGTGTGGGGGGGGATGTGGGGACTGCCTGCCTGTGTGTGTATGTATATGTGGGGACTGCCTCTGTGTGTATGTGGGGACTGCCTCTGTCTGTGTGTGTGTGGATGTGGGGACTGTCTGTGTGGATGTGGGGACTGTCTCTGTCTGTGTGTGTGTGGATGTGGGGACTGTGTGTGTGTGTATATGTGGGGACTGCCTCTGTCTGTCTGTGTGTGTGGATGTGGGGACTGCCTCGGTCTGTGTGTGTGGATGTGGGGACTGCCTCTGTCTGTCTGTGTGGGGATGTGGGGACTGCCTGTGTGTGTGTGTGTGTGTGTATGGATGTGGGGACTGCCTCTGTCTGTGTGTGTGGATGTGGGGACTGCCTCTGTCTGTCTGTGTGTGTGGATGTGGGGACTGCCTCTGTGTGTGTGTGTGTGTGTGTGTGTGTGTGTGTGTGGATGTGGGGACTGCCTCTGTCTGTGTGTGGATGTGGGGACTGCCTCTATGTGTGTGTGGATGTGGGGACTGCCTCTGTCTGTCTGTGTGTGTGGGGACTGCCTCTGCCTCTGTCTCTGTGTGTGTGTGTGTGTGTGTGTGTGTGTGTGTGTGTGTGTGGATGTGGGGACTGCCTCTGTCTGTGTGTGTGTGGATGTGGGGACTGCCTCTGTGTGTGTGTGTGTGTGTGTGTGTGTGTATGGATGTGGGGACTGTGTATGTGTGGATGTGGGGACTGCCTGTGTGTTTGGGTGGATGTGGGGACTGCCTCTGTCTGTCTGTGTGGATGTGGGGACTGACTGTGTGTGTGTGTGGGTGTGTGTATTTATTGCCTCTGTCTCTGTGTGTGTGTGTATGTATGGATGTGGGGACTGTCTGTGTGTGTATGTGGGGACTGCCTCTGTGTGTGTGTGTGTGTGTGTGTGTGTGTGTGTGTGTGTGTGTGTGGACTGCCTGTGTGTGTGGATGTGTGGACTGCCTCTGTGTGTGTGTGTGTGTGTGTGTGTGGATGTGGGGACTGTGTGTGTGTGTGTGTGGATGTGGGGACTGCCTCTGTCTGTGTGTGTGGATGTGGGGACTGCCTGTGTGTGTGTGTGTGTGTGGATGTGGGGACTCCCTCTGTCTGTGTGTATGTGTGTGGATGCGGGGACTGCCTCTGTCTGTCTGTCTGGATGTGGGGACTGCCTCTGTCTGTCTGTCTGTCTGTGTGGATGTGGGGACTGCCTCTGTCTGTCTGTCTGTGTGGATGTGGGGACTGCCTCTGTCTGTCTGGGTGGATGTGGGGACTGCCTCTGTCTGTGTGGATGTGGGGACTGCCTCTGTCTGTCTGGATGTGGGGACTGCCTCTGTCTGTCTGTGTGTGTGTGTGTGGATGTGGGGACTGTGTGTGTGTGGGGGGACTGCCTCTGTCTGTGTGGATGTGGGGACTGCCTCTGTCTGTGTGTGTGTGTGTGTGTGTGGACGTGGGGACTGCCTCTGTGTGTGTGGGGACTGTGTGTGTGTGTGTGTGGATGTGGGGACTGCCTCTGTCTGTCTGTCTGTCTGTCTGTGTGTGTGTGTGGATGTGGATGTGGGGACTGTGTGTGTGTGGGGACTGCCTCTGTCTGTGTGTGTGTGTGTGGGGACTGCCTCTGTCTGTGTGTGTGGATGTGGGGACTGCCTCTGTCTGTGTGTGTGGATGTGGGGACTGCCTCTGTCTGTGTGTGTGTGTGTGTGTGTGTGTGGATGTGGGGACTGCCTCTGTCTGTCTGTGTGTGGATGTGGGGACTGCCTCTGTCTGTCTTTGTGTGTGGATGTGGGGACTGCCTCTGTCTGTCTGTGTGGATGTGGGGACTGCCTCTGTCTGTCTCTGTGTGTGGGTGTGTGTGGATGTGGGGACTGCCTCTGTCTGTGTGTGTGGATGTGGGGACTGCCTCTGTCTGTGTGTGTGTGGATGTGGGGACTGCCTCTGTCTGTGTGTGTGGATGTGGGGACTGCCTCTGTCTGTCTGTGTGGATGTGGGGACTGCCTCCGTCTGTGTGTGTGGATGTGGGGACTGCCTCTGTCTGTCTGTGTGGATGTGGGGACTGCCTCTGTCTGTCTGTGTGGATGTGGGGACTGCCTCTGTCTGTCTGTGTGGATGTGGGGACTGCCTCTGTGTGGATGTGGGGACTGCCTCTGTCTGTCTGGATGTGGGGACTGCCTCTGTCTGTCTGGATGTGGGGACTGCCTCTGTCTGTCTGTCTGTGTGGATGTGGGGACTGCCTCTGTCTGTCTGTGTGGATGTGGGGACTGCCTCTGTCTGTCTGGATGTGGGGACTGCCTCTGTCTGTCTGTCTGTGTGGATGTGGGGACTGCCTCTGTCTGTCTGTCTGTCTGGATGTGGGGACTGCCTCTGTCTGTCTGGATGTGGGGACTGCCTCTGTCTGTCTGGATGTGGGGACTGCCTCTGTCTGTCTGGATGTGGGGACTGCCTCTGTCTGTCTGTCTGGATGTGGGGACTGCCTCTGTCTGTCTGTCTGGATGTGGGGACTGCCTCTGTCTGTCTGTCTGGATGTGGGGACTGCCTCTGTCTGTCTGGATGTGGGGACTGCCTCTGTCTGTCTGTCTGGATGTGGGGACTGCCTCTGTCTGGATGTGGGGACTGCCTCTGTCTGTCTGGATGTGGGGACTGCCTCTGTCTGTCTGGATGTGGGGACTGCCTCTGTCTGTCTGGATGTGGGGACTGCCTCTGTCTGTCTGGATGTGGGGACTGCCTCTGTCTGTCTGTCTGGATGTGGGGACTGCCTCTGTCTGGATGTGGGGACTGCCTCTGTCTGTCTGTCTGGATGTGGGGACTGCCTCTGTCTGTCTGTCTGGATGTGGGGACTGCCTCTGTCTGTCTGTCTGGATGTGGGGACTGCCTCTGTCTGTCTGGATGTGGGGACTGCCTCTGTCTGTCTGGATGTGGGGACTGCCTCTGTCTGTCTGTCTGGATGTGGGGACTGCCTCTGTCTGTCTGTCTGGATGTGGGGACTGCCTCTGTCTGTCTGGATGTGGGGACTGCCTCTGTCTGTCTGTCTGTCTGGATGTGGGGACTGCCTCTGTCTGGATGTGGGGACTGCCTCTGTCTGTCTGTCTGTCTGTCTGGATGTGGGGACTGCCTCTGTCTGTCTGTCTGGATGTGGGGACTGCCTCTGTCTGTCTGGATGTGGGGACTGCCTCTGTCTGTCTGGATGTGGGGACTGCCTCTGTCTGTCTGTCTGGATGTGGGGACTGCCTCTGTCTGTCTGTCTGGATGTGGGGACTGCCTCTGTCTGGATGTGGGGACTGCCTCTGTCTGGATGTGGGGACTGCCTCTGTCTGGATGTGGGGACTGCCTCTGTCTGTCTGTCTGTCTGTCTGGATGTGGGGACTGCCTCTGTCTGTCTGTCTGTCTGTCTGGATGTGGGGACTGCCTCTGTCTGTCGGTCTGGATGTGGGGACTGCCTCTGTCTGTCTGTCTGTCTGTCTGGATGTGGGGACTGCCTCTGTCTGTCTGTCTGTCTGTCTGTCTGGATGTGGGGACTGCCTCTGTCTGTCTGTCTGGATGTGGGGACTGCCTCTGTCTGTCTGTCTGGATGTGGGGACTGCCTCTGTCTGTCTGTCTGTCTGGATGTGGGGACTGCCTCTGTCTGTCTGTCTGTCTGTCTGGATGTGGGGACTGCCTCTGTCTGTCTGTCTGGATGTGGGGACTGCCTCTGTCTGTCTGTCTGGATGTGGGGACTGCCTCTGTCTGTCTGTCTGGATGTGGGGACTGCCTCTGTCTGTCTGTCTGGATGTGGGGACTGCCTCTGTCTGTCTGGATGTGGGGACTGCCTCTGTCTGTCTGTCTGGATGTGGGGACTGCCTCTGTCTGTCTGTCTGTCTGGATGTGGGGACTGCCTCTGTCTGTCTGTCTGGATGTGGGGACTGCTTCTGTCTGTCTGTCTGGATGTGGGGACTGCCTCTGTCTGGATGTGGGGACTGCCTCTGTCTGTGTGTGTGTGTGGATGTGGGGACTGTGTGTGTGTGTGGGGGGGGACTGCCTCTGTCTATGTGGGGACTGTGTGTGTGGGGACTGCCTGTGTGTGTGTGTTGTGTGGATGTGGGGACTGCCTCTGTCTGTCTGTGTGTGGATGTGGGGACTGCCTCTGTCTGTGTGTGTGGATGTGGGGACTGCCTCTGTCTGTGTCTGTGTGTGGATGTGGGGACTGCCTCTGTCTGTCTGTGTGTGGATGTGGGGACTGCCTCTGTCTGTCTGTGTGTGTGGATGTGGGGACTGCCTCTGTCTGTGTGTGTATGGATGTGGGGACTGCCTCTGTCTGTGTGTGTGTGTGGATGTGGGGACTGCCTCTGTCTGTGTGTTTGGGGACTGCCTCTGTCTGTGTGTGTGTGTGGATGTGGGGACTGCCTCTGTCTGTCTGTCTGGATGTGGGGACTGCCTCTGTCTGTCTGTCTGGATGTGGGGACTGCCTCTGTCTGTCTGTCTGGATGTGGGGACTGCCTCTGTCTGTCTGTCTGGATGTGGGGACTGCCTCTGTCTGTCTGTCTGTCTGGATGTGGGGACTGCCTCTGTCTGTCTGGATGTGGGGACTGCTTCTGTCTGTCTGTCTGGATGTGGGGACTGCCTCTGTCTGTGTGGATGTGGGGACTGTGTGTGTGTGTGTGTGGGGGGGGGGGGGGGGGCTGCCTCTGTCTGTGTAGGGATGTGGGGACTGTGTGTGTGGGGACTGCCTGTGTGTGTGTGTGATGTGGGGACTGCCTCTGTCTGTGTGTGTGTGGATGTGGGGACTGCCTCTGTCTGTGTGTGTGTGGATGTGGGGACTGCCTCTGTCTGTGTGTGTGGATGTGGGGACTGCCTGTGTGTGTGTGTGTGTGTGTGTGGATGTGGGGACTCCCTCTGTCTGTGTGTATGTGTGTGGATGCGGGGACTGCCTCTGTCTGTGTGTGTGTGTGGATGCAGGGACTGCCTCTGTCTGTGTGTGTGTGGATGCGGGGACTGCCTCTGTGTGTGTGTGTGTGTGTGTGTGTGTGTGTGTGTGGATGCGGGGACTGCCTGTGTGTGTGTGTGTGTGTATGCGGGGACTGTGTGTGTGTGTGTGTGTGTATGCGGGGACTGTGTGGGGACTGCCTCTGTCTGTCTGTGTGTGGATGTGGGGACTGCCTCTGTCTGCCTGTGTGTGGATGTGGGGACTGCCTCTGTCTGTCTGTGTGTGGATGTGGGGACTGCCTCTGTCTGTGTGTGTGTGGATGTGGGGACTGCCTCTGTCTGTGTGTATGTGGGGACTGTCTGTGTGTGTGTATATTTATTGCCTCTGTCTCTGTGTGTGTGTGTGTGTGTGTGTATGTATGTGTATGGATGGATGTGGGGACTGTCTGTGTGTGTGGATGTGGGGACTGCCTGTGTGTGTGTGGACTGCCTCTGTCTGTCTGTCTGTGTGTGTGTGGGGATGTGGGGACTGCCTCTGTCTGTCTGTCTGTGTGTGTGTGTGTGGGGGGATGTGGGGACTGCCTGCCTGTGTGTGTATGTATATGTGGGGACTGCCTCTGTGTGTATGTGGGGACTGCCTCTGTCTGTGTGTGTGTGGATGTGGGGACTGTCTGTGTGGATGTGGGGACTGTCTCTGTGTGTGGATGTGGGGACTGTGTGTGTGTGTGTGTGGGGACTGCCTGCGTGTGTGTATATGTGGGGACTGCCTGTGTGTGTGTGTGTGTGTGTGTGTGTGTGTGTGTGTGTGGATGTGGGGACTGCCTCGGTCTGTGTGTGTGGATGTGGGGACTGCCTCTGTCTGTCTGTGTGGGGATGTGGGGACTGCCTGTGTGTGTGTGTGTGTGTATGGATGTGGGGACTGCCTCTGTCTGTCTGTGTGTGTGGATGTGGGGACTGCCTCTGTCTGTCTGTGTGTGTGGATGTGGGGACTGCCTCTGTCTGTGTGTGTGTGTGTGTGTGTGTGTGTGTGTGTGTGTGGATGTGGGGACTGCCGCTGTCTGTGTGTGGATGTGGGGACTGCCTCTATGTGTGTGTGGATGTGGGGACTGCCTCTGTCTGTCTGTGTGTGTGGGGACTGCCTCTGCCTCTGCCTCTGTCTCTGTGTGTGTGTGTGTGTGTGTGGATGTGGGGACTGCCTCTGTCTGTGTGTGTGTGGATGTGGGGACTGCCTCTGTGTGTGTGTGTGTGTGTGTGTATGGATGTGGGGACTGCCTGTGTGTGTGTGTGTGTGTGTGTGTGTGTGTGTATGGATGTGGGGACTGTGTATGTGTGGATGTGGGGACTGCCTGTGTGTGTGTGTGTTTGGGTGGATGTGGGGACTGCCTCTGTCTGTCTGTGTGGATGTGGGGACTGACTGTGTGTGTGTGGGTGTGTGTATTTATTGCCTCTGTCTCTGTGTGTGTGTGTATGTATGGATGTGGGGACTGTCTGTGTGTGTATGTGGGGACTGCCTCTGTGTGTGTGTGTGTGTGTGTGTGTGTGTGTGGATGTGTGGACTGCCTGTGTGTGTGGATGTGTGGACTGCCTCTGTGTGTGTGTGTGTGTGTGTGTGTGTGTGTGTGTGTGGATGTGTGGACTGCCTGTGTGTGTGGATGTGGGGACTGCCTCTGTCTGTGTGTGTGTGGATGTGGGGACTGCCTCTGTCTGTGTGTGTGTGTGTGTGTGGATGTGGGGACTGCCTGTGTGTGTGTGTGTGTGTGTGTGTGGATGTGGGGACTGCCTCTGTCTGTCTGTCTGTCTGTCTGTCTGTGTGGATGTGGGGACTGCCTCTGTCTGTCTGTGTGGATGTGGGGACTGCCTCTGTCTGTCTGTGTGGATGTGGGGACTGCCTCTGTCTGTCTGGGTGGATGTGGGGACTGCCTCTGTCTGGGTGGATGTGGGGACTGCCTCTGTCTGTCTGGGTGGATGTGGGGACTGCCTCTGTCTGTCTGGATGTGGGGACTGCCTCTGTGTGTGTGTGTGTGTGTGTGTGTGTGTGTGTGTGGACGTGGGGACTGCCTCTGTGTGTGTGGGGACTGTGTGTGTGTGTGTGGATGTGGGGACTGCCTCTGTCTGTCTGTCTGTCTGTCTGTCTGTGTGTGGATGTGGATGTGGGGACTGTGTGTGTGTGGGGACTGCCTCTGTCTGTGTGTGTGGATGTAGGGACTGCCTCTGTCTGTGTGTGTGGATGTGGGGACTGCCTCTGTCTGTGTGTGTGTGTGTGTGTGTGTGTCTGGATGTGGGGACTGCCTCTGTCTGTCTGTCTGTCTGTCTGTCTGGATGTGGGGACTGCCTCTGTCTGTCTGTCTGGATGTGGGGACTGCCTCTGTCTGTCTGTCTGTCTGTCTGGATGTGGGGACTGCCTCTGTCTGTCTGTCTGTCTGGATGTGGGGACTGCCTCTGTCTGTCTGTCTGGATGTGGGGACTGCCTCTGTCTGTCTGTCTGTCTGTCTGTCTGGATGTGGGGACTGCCTCTGTCTGTCTGTCTGGATGTGGGGACTGCCTCTGTCTGTCTGTCTGTCTGGATGTGGGGACTGCCTCTGTCTGTCTGTCTGGACGTGGGGACTGCCTCTGTCTGTCTGGATGTGGGGACTGCCTCTGTCTGTCTGTCTGGATGTGGGGACTGCCTCTGTCTGTCTGTCTGGATGTGGGGACTGCCTATGTCTGTCTGTCTGTCTGGATGTGGGGACTGCCTCTGTCTGTCTGTCTGGATGTGGGGACTGCTTCTGTCTGTCTGTCTGGATGTGGGGACTGCCTCTGTCTGGATGTGGGGACTGCCTCTGTCTGTGTGTGTGTGGATGTGGGGACTGTGTGTGTGTGTGGGGGGGGGACTGCCTCTGTCTATGTGGGGACTGCCTGTGTGTGTGTGTTGTGTGGATGTGGGGACTGCCTCTGTCTGTCTGTGTGTGGATGTGGGGACTGCCTCTGTCTGTCTGTGTGTGGATGTGGGGACTGCCTCTGTCTGTCTGTGTGTGGATGTGGGGACTGCCTCTGTCTGTCTGTGTGTGGATGTGGGGACTGCCTCTGTCTGTCTGTGTGTGGATGTGGGGACTGCCTCTGTCTGTGTGTGTGTGTGTGTGTGTGGATGTGGGGACTGCCTCTGTCTGTCTGTGTGTGGATGTGGGGACTGCCTCTGTCTGTGTGTGTGTGTGGATGTGGGGACTGCCTCTGTCTGTGTGTGTGTGGGGACTGCCTCTGTCTGTGTGTGTGTGTGGATGTGGGGACTGCCTCTGTCTGTCTGTCTGGATGTGGGGACTGCCTCTGTCTGTCTGTCTGGATGTGGGGACTGCCTCTGTCTGTCTGTCTGGATGTGGGGACTGCCTCTGTCTGACTGTCTGGATGTGGGGACTGCCTCTGTCTGTCTGTCTGGATGTGGGGACTGCCTCTGTCTGTTTGTCTGTCTGGATGTGGGGACTGCCTCTGTCTGTCTGTCTGGATGTGGGGACTGCTTCTGTCTGTCTGTCTGGATGTGGGGACTGCCTCTGTCTGTGTGTGTGTGGATGTGGGGACTGTGTGTGTGTGTGTGTGGGGGGGGGGGGGGGACTGCCTCTGTCTGTGTAGGGATGTGGGGACTGTGTGTGTGGGGACTGCCTGTGTGTGTGTGTGTGTGTGTGTTGTGTGGATGTGGGGACTGCCTCTGTCTGTGTGTGTGGATGTGGGGACTGCCTCTGTCTGTGTGTGTGTGGATGTGGGGACTGCCTCTGTCTGTGTGTGTGTGGATGTGGGGACTGCCTCTGTCTGTGTGTGTGTGGATGTGGGGACTGCCTCTGTCTGTGTGTGTGGATGTGGGGACTGCCTCTGTCTGTGTGTGTGGATGTGGGGACTGCCTCTGTCTGTGTGTGTGGATGTGGGGACTGCCTGTGTGTGTGTGTGTGTGTGTGTGTGTGTGTGTGTGTGTGTGGATGTGGGGACTCCCTCTGTCTGTGTGTATGTGTGTGGATGCGGGGACTGCCTCTGTCTGTGTGTGTGTGTGGATGCGGGGACTGCCTCTGTCTGTGTGTGTGTGGATGCGGGGACTGCCTCTGTGTGTGTGTGTGTGTGTGTGTGTGGATGCGGGGACTGCCTGTGTGTGTGTGTATGCGGGGACTGTGTGTGTGTATGCGGGGACTGTGTGTGTGTGTGTGTGTGGGGACTGCCTCTGTCTGCCTGTGTGTGGATGTGGGGACTGCCTCTGTCTGTCTGTGTGTGGATGTGGGGACTGCCTCTGTCTGTGTGTGTGTGTGTGTGTGGATGTGGGGACTGCCTCTGTCTGTGTGTATGTGGGGACTGTCTGTGTGTGTGTATATTTATTGCCTCTGTCTCTGTGTGTGTGTGTGTGTGTATGTGTATGGATGGATGTGGGGACTGTCTGTGTGTGTGGATGTGGGGACTGCCTGTGTGTGTGTGGACTGCCTCTGTCTGTGTGTGTGTGGGGATGTGGGGACTGCCTCTGTCTGTCTGTCTGTGTGTGTGTGTGTGTGTGTGTGTGGGGGGGGATGTGGGGACTGCCTGCCTGTGTGTGTATGTATATGTGGGGACTGCCTCTGTGTGTATGTGGGGACTGCCTCTGTCTGTGTGTGTGTGGATGTGGGGACTGTCTGTGAGGATGTGGGGACTGTCTCTGTCTGTGTGTGTGTGGATGTGGGGACTGTGTGTGTGTGTGTGGGGACTGCCTGCGTGTGTGTATATGTGGGGACTGTGTGTGTGTGTGTGGATGTGGGGACTGCCTCGGTCTGTGTGTGTGGATGTGGGGACTGCCTCTGTCTGTCTGTGTGGGGATGTGGGGACTGCCTGTGTGTGTGTGTGTGTGTGTGTGTGTGTGTGTGTATGGATGTGGGGACTGCCTCTGTCTGTCTGTGTGTGTGGATGTGGGGACTGCCTCTGTCTGTCTGTGTGTGTGGATGTGGGGACTGCCTCTGTGTGTGTGTGTGTGTGTGTGTGTGTGTGTGTGTGTGTGTGTGTGTGTGTGGATGTGGGGACTGCCTCTGTCTGTCTGTGTGTGTGGGGACTGCCTCTGCCTCTGTCTCTCTGTGTGTGTGTGTGTGTGTGGATGTGGGGACTGCCTCTGTCTGTGTGTGTGTGGATGTGGGGACTGCCTCTGTGTGTGTGTGTGTGTGTGTGGATGTGGGGACTGCCTGTGTGTGTGTGTTTGGGTGGATGTGGGGACTGCCTCTGTCTGTCTGTGTGGATGTGGGGACTGACTGTGTGTGTGTGTGTGTGTGTGGGTGTGTGTATTTATTGCCTCTGTCTCTGTGTGTGTGTGTGTATGTATGGATGTGGGGACTGTCTGTGTGTGTATGTGGGGACTGCCTCTGTGTGTGTGTGTGTGTGTGTGTGTGTGTGTGTGTGTGTGTGTGGACTGCCTCTGTGTGTGTGTGGACTGCCTCTGTGTGTGTGGATGTGTGGACTGCCTCTGTGTGTGTGTGTGTGTGTGTGTGTGGATGTGGGGACTGTGTGTGTGTGTGGATGTGGGGACTGCCTCTGTCTGTGTGTGTGTGTGTGTGTGTGTGTGTGTGTGTGTGTGTGTGTGTGTGTGGATGTGGGGACTGCCTGTGTGTGTGGATGTGGGGACTGCCTCTGTCTGTCTGGGTGGATGTGGGGACTGCCTCTGTCTGTCTGGGTGGATGTGGGGACTGCCTCTGTCTGTCTGGATGTGGGGACTGCCTCTGTCTGTCTGGGTGGATGTGGGGACTGCCTCTGTCTGTCTGTGTGTGTGTGGATGTGGGGACTGTGTGTGTGTGTGGGGGGACTGCCTCTGTCTGTGTGGATGTGGGGACTGCCTCTGTCTGTGTGTGTGTGGGGATGTGGGGACTGCCTCTGTCTGTCTGTCTGTGTGTGTGTGTGTGTGTGTGGGGGGGGATGTGGGGACTGCCTGCCTGTGTGTGTATGTATATGTGGGGACTGCCTCTGTGTGTATGTGGGGACTGCCTCTGTCTGTGTTTGTGTGGATGTGGGGACTGTCTGTGTGGATGTGGGGACTGTCTCTGTCTGTGTGTGTGTGGATGTGGGGACTGTGTGTGTGTGTGTGGGGACTGCCTGCGTGTGTGTATATGTGGGGACTGTGTGTGTGTGTGTGTGTGTGTGGATGTGGGGACTGCCTCGGTCTGTGTGTGTGGATGTGGGGACTGCCTCTGTCTGTCTGTGTGGGGATGTGGGGACTGCCTGTGTGTGTGTGTGTGTGTGGACGTGGGGACTGCCACTGTGTGTGTGTGTGTGGATGTGGGGACTGCCTCTGTCTGTCTGTCTGACTGTGTGTGTGTGGGGACTGCCTCTGTCTGTGTGTGTGGATGTGGGGACTGCCTCTGTCTGTGTGTGTGTGTGTGTGTGTGTGTGTGGATGTGGGGACTGCCTCTGTCTGTCTGTGTGTGTGGATGTGGGGACTGCCTCTGTCTGTCTTTGTGTGTGGATGTGGGGACTGCCTCTGTCTGTCTCTGTGTGTGGGTGTGTGTGGATGTGGGGACTGCCTCTGTCTGTGTGTGTGGATGTGGGGACTGCCTCTGTCTGTGTGTGTGTGGATGTGGGGACTGCCTCTGTCTGTGTGTGTGGATGTGGGGACTGCCTCTGTCTGTCTGGGTGGATGTGGGGACTGCCTCTGTCTGTCTGGATGTGGGGACTGCCTCTGTCTGTCTGGATGTGGGGACTGCCTCTGTCTGTCTGGATGTGGGGACTGCCTCTGTCTGTCTGGATGTGGGGACTGCCTCTGTCTGTCTGTCTGTCTGGATGTGGGGACTGCCTCTGTCTGGATGTGGGGACTGCCTCTTTCTGTGTGTGTGTGTGTGTGTGGATGTGGGGACTGCCTCTGGATGTTGGGACTGCCTCTGTCTGTCTGTGTGTGTGTGTGGATGTGGGGACTGTGTGTGTGTGGGGGGACTGCCTCTGTCTGTGTGGATGTGGGGACTGCCTCTGTGTGTGTGTGTGTGTGTGTGTGTGTGGATGTGGGGACTGCCTCTGTCTGTGTGTGTGTGTGTGTGTGTGTGTGGATGTGGGGACTGCCTCTGTCTGTCTGTCTGTGTGTGTGTGTGTGTGTGTGTGTGTGTGTGTGTGTGTGTGTGGATGTGGGGACTGCCTCTGTCTGTGTGTGTGTGGATGTGGGGACTGCCTCTGTCTGTGTGGGTGTGGATGTGGGGACTGCCTCTGTCTGTCTGTGTGTGTGTGG
>JBBGZY010000107.1:985000-1177500 GCA_037952925.1 Lithobates clamitans | reverse complement strand
ACATCTGATTTAAAAATCATATGCGGTCCCGACATCTCTGGACTCCAGGACAGGTAGGTGTCCTATTATTAAAAGTCAGCAGCTGCAGTATGTGTAGCTGCTGGCTTATAATTTTTGCAGAGATTGGCAGACCTCCTCCTTTATTTATATGAGTGTTGATTCATCTTGGAGTGATCCTTTTTAATATGTTTTCCCAAGGCGTCTTTCAGGACAGCACCTGAGAGATAGCGACTCCTCCCACCGGAAATAGGAAACATCTTATTCCTCCAAACATTCAAGGGAGGCACCTCCCCACCATACCTCAGTTTTTGTGTTTCCTCCGGCCCAGAGGGAACATCTTTGGGAGGGGAGTCAAGGTCTCTCAGGTGCTCCTGGGAGACGGGGCTTCCTTCTCTTTCTTTCTCCGCAGGAGACCGGCTGTCCTCCCGGCCTACCCAAGCTTCTGCAGCGGTAGCAATCGGGCTCCTCTTCCCCTCCTGGTGCTCGATGAGAGACGTAGACCCGGTGACCCGCGCGGTCGTAGGAAGCGGCGGTGCGCGTGCGCTGCCGCCATGTTTTGCCAGCAGTCGTGCCGGAAGTGACAAGGCGGGTCACTGGGTCAGCGAAAGCGTCATTTCCGGCGTGGACGCAAGGAGGGAGGACAGGAACTGGCGCCTACTTCCGCTTCCGGTCCGGTGCAGATGCACTATGGGAGTCCGGAAGCGGTATATGAAGCCACTGGTGGAAAGCTGCACACCAGAGATGGAGGACTCAGCGTCTGCAGCGGTGGGGACAGGCACAGGCGCCAGTAAAGATCAGGTAGGAGCAGCAGTTAAGACTGCCTTTCTTCCTTTTTCCTAGGTTTGGTCTATACCCTTTTTTTTCTCTAGCCCCTAGTGGGGCCTGTCTGGGCACTAGAGGCTGACTGGTTTCTTCTTAGTGCACCTGTGGGTGATTCTTGTATAGCTGAGACTGGGTCTCACTAAAAGGTCCCCTGGTTTTTTTTCCCTTTTTTTTTTTTTTTGTTTTTTTTTCTCTCACAGGCTAAAAGCTCTGACCCAAAAAAGAGATGTCCTTCTTGCAGGGCCAAAATGGGAGAAAATTGGAAAAAATCCCTATGCAGTACATGCATCGCTTCTTTAGTTAAGGAGGAATCGGCTTTGGTTTGTGATGACCTGGTTGCCTCTGTAAAGAAGTAACTATACGCCACGATTCAGACTTTTCGTGACTCTTTAGTCAATCTAGCTGCTAGTCAGCCATCCACTTCTGAGGCTTCCCAGGGTTCTATTTCTATCCCTATGGTAGAAGCTTTACCTGAAGACCCCTCAATCAGGGAAGAGCAGTCCCCTGCTCCTTCCGTTAAAGACTCGGAGGTGGAGGGTGAGGAGGCGGAAGTGGCTCCTTCCAAATTTAAGCTTTCCCTATAGGAGGTGGACAGGCTCCTTAAGGCTATTCATGTTACACTTGGCCTAAGTGAGGAAAAGAAGGAATTATCTCTTCATGACCGCATGTATGCAGGTTTAAATGAGCCTAAGGGGCGAACATTTCCGGTCCATTCGGTCATTTCTGACGCCATTACTAAAGAATGGTAAGAACCAGAGAAAAAAACCCTTTTTTTTCCAGAGCCCACAAAAGGTGCTTCCCTTTTAACCACTTGCCGACCGCCTCACGCCTATATACGTGAGCAGAGCGGCACGGGCAGGCAAAATCACGTACCTGAAACGTGATTGCCTTCCCGCGGGTGGGTGGTCCGATCGGACCCCCCCCCCGGTGCCAGCTGCGGTCGGCATTTGGTTGGGAGCGATGAGAAACGAGGTGGAGGCCATCCGATCGTGGCCCCCCCCCCCCCCCTCCCCCCCTCGCGATCGCTCCCAGCCAATGAGAAACATCCCCTGCCTCTGTATAGTACACAGAGGCAGAGGATGTGATGTCATCTCTCCTCGGCTGGCCAGTTTCCGTTACAGCGCCGAGGAGAGATGACATGTAAGTGCACCAAACACACACACACACACACACACAGTAGAACATGCCAGGCATACATTACACCCCCCCCCTGTCACAAACTGACACCAAGCAGGTTTTTTTTTTTTTTTTCCTGATTACTGCATAGTGTCAGTTTGTGACAGTTAGCAGTGGTAGGACAGTGAGTGTTACCCCCCTGTAGGTCTAGGGTACCCCCCTAATAAAGTTTTAACCCCTTGATCACCCCCCCTCACCAGTGTCGCTAAGCGATCATTTTTCTGATCGCTGTATTAGTGTCGCTGGTGACGCTAGTTAGGGACGTAAATATTTAGGTTCGCCGTCAGTGTTTTATAGCGACAGGGACCCCCATATACTACCTAATAAATGTTTTAACCCCTTGATTGCCCCCTAGTTAACCCTTTCACCACTGATCACCGTATAACTGTTACGGGTGACGCTGGTTAGTTCGTTTATTTTTTATAGTGTCAGGGCACCCGCCGTTTATTACCGAATAAAGGTTTAGCCCCCTGTAGGTCTAGGGTACCCCCCTTACCCCCCCTAATAAAGTTTTAACCCCTTGATCACCCCCTGTCGCCAGTGTCGCTAAGTGATCATTTTTCTGATCGCTGTATTAGTGTCGCTGGTGACGCTAGTTAGGGACGTAAATGTTTAGGTTCGCCGTCAGTGTTTTATAGCGACAGGGACCCCCATATACTATCTAATAAATGTTTTAACCCCTTGATGGCCCCCTAGTTAACCCTTTCACCACTGATCACCGTATAACCGTTACGGGTGACGCTGGTTAGTTCGTTTATTTTTTATAGTGTCAGGGCACCCGCCGTTTATTACCGAAAAAAGGTTTAGCCCCCTGATCGCCCGGCGGTGATATGCGTCGCCCTAGGCAGCGTCAGATTAGCGCCAGTACCGCGAACACCCACGCACGCACCGTACACGCACCGTACACCTCCCTTAGTGGTATAGTATCTGAACGCATCAATATCTGATCCGATCAGATCTATACTAGCGTCCCCAGCAGTTTAGGGTTCCCAAAAACGCAGTGTTAGTGGGATCAGCCCAGATACCTGCTAGCACCTGCGTTTTGCCCCTCCGCCCGGCCCAGCCCAGTCCAGCCCACCCAAGTGCAGTATCGATTGATCACTGTCACTTTTTTTTGTAGCGTTTTGGTGAACTGGCAAGCACCAGCGGCCTAGTACACCCCGGTCGTAGTCAAACCAGCACTGCAGTAACACTTGGTGACGTGGCGAGTCCCATAAGTGCAGTTCAAGCTGGTGAGGTGGCAAGCACAAGTAGTGTCCCGCTGCCACCAAAAAGACAAACACAGTCCCGTCGTGCCCATAGTGCCCTTCCTGCTGCATTCGCCAATCCTAATTGGGAACCCACCGCTTCTTCAGCGCCCGTACTTCCCCCATTCACATCCCCAACCAAATGCAGTCGGCTGCATGAGAGGCATTTATATATCCTCCCGAGTACCCCTACCCAACGAACCCCCCCAAAAAAGACGTTGTGTCTGCAGCAAGCGCGGATATAGACGTGACGCCCACTATTATTGTCCCTCCTGTCCTGACAATCCTGGTCTTTGCATTGGTGAATGTTTTGAACGCTACCATGCACTAGTTGAGTATTAGCGTAGGGTACAGCATTGCACAGACTAGGCACACTTTCACAGGGTCTCCCAAGATGCCTACGCATTTTGAGAGACCCGAACCTGGAACCGGTTACAGTTATAAAAGTTACAGTTACAAAAAAAAACACAAACAAAAATAAAAAAAAAATAGTTGTCGTTTTATTGTTCTCTCTCTCTCTCTATTCTCTCTCTATTGTTCTGCTCTTTTTTTACTGTATTCTATTCTGCAATGTTTTATTGTTATTATGTTTTATCATGTTTGCTTTTCAGGTATGCAATTTTTTATACTTTACCGTTTACTGTGCTTTATTGTTAACCATTTTTTTGTCTTCAGGTACGCCATTCACGACTTTGAGTGGTTATACCAGAATGATGCCTGCAGGTTTAGGTATCATCTTGGTATCATTCTTTTTAGCCAGCGGTCGGCTTTCATGTAAAAGCAATCCTAGCGGCTAATTAGCCTCTAGACTGCTTTTACAAGCAGTGGGAGGGAATGCCCCCCCCCCACCGTCTTCCATGTTTTTCTCTGGCTCTCCTGTCTCGACAGGGAACCTGAGAATGCAGCCGGTGATTCAGCCAGCTGACCATAGAGCTGATAGACCAGAGTGGCTCCAAACATCTCTATGGCCTAAGAAACCGGAAGCTACGAGCATTTTATGACTTAGATTTCGCCGGATGTAAATAGCGCCATTGGGAAATTGGGGAAGCATTTTATCACACCGATCTTGGTGTGGTCAGATGCTTTGAGGGCAGAGGAGAGATCTAGGGTCTAATAGACCCCAATTTTTTCAAAAAAGAGTACCTGTCACTACCAATTGCTATCATAGGGGATATTTACATTCCCTGAGATAACAATAAAAATGATTTAAAAAAAAAAAATGAAAGGAACAGTTTAAAAATAAGATAAAAAAAGCAAAAAAATAATAAAGAAAAAAATAAATAAATAAAAAGCACCCCTGTCCCCCCTGCTCTCGCGCTAAGGCGAACGCAAGCGGCGGTCTGGCGTCAAATGTAAACAGCAATTGCACCATGCATGTGAGGTATCACCGCGAAGGTCAGATCGAGGGCAGTAATTTTAGCAGTAGACCTCCTCTGTAAATCTAAAGTGGTAACCTGTAAAGGCTTTTAAAGGCTTTTAAAAATGTATCAATTTTGTTGCCACTGCACGTTTGTGCGCAATTTTAAAGCATGTCATGTTTGGTATCCATATACTCGGCCTAAGATCATCTTTTTTATTTCATCAAACATTTGGGCAATATAGTGTGTTTTAGTGCATTAAAATTTAAAAAAAGTGTGTTTTTTCCCCAAAAAATGCGTTTGAAAATCGCTGCGCAAATACTGTGTGAAAAAAAAAAAAATGAAACACCCACCATTTTAATCTGTAGGGCATTTGCTTTAAAATAATATATAATGTTTGGGGGTTCAAAGTAATTTTCTTGCAAAAAAACCTTAGTTAGACTTACCGGTGACGGTATTTCTACGAGCCTTTCAGGACAGCACCTTGGAGAGAGAGCGTAGCTCCACCTCTTAGACAGGAAACACTGCGTGACAACGCCCCTTTAAAAAGCAGCTGCTTCCACCATGCCATCAGTTGTTACCGAGAAATCCTCCGACATGCTGGAAAATATAATCAGACAATTACCAGGTCCTATAATTATACTTTACATATGATAACCAAGGGAGGGAAGTAGGCTGCTGTCCTGAAAGGCTCGTAGAAATACCGTCACCGGTAAGTCTAACTAAGGTTTTCTCCCTTCGCCTTTCAGGACAGCACCTTGGAGAGGATAACCGAGAAACTTACTTCAGGGTGGGACTACTGCCTGCAAAACCTTCCTACCAAATGATTGGTCCGAGGCTGATAGTAGATCCAAGCGGTAGTGCCTTATGAAGGTCGAAAAACTGGACCATGTGGCAGCCTTGCAGATTTGCTCAGAAGATGCCCCAGCCCTTTCTGCCCATGATGCCGCCACTGCTCGAGTAGAATGAGGTAATACCCCTTCCGGAGGTTCCAGACCCAAAGATATGTATGCCTCTTTGATGGCCTGCTTTAACCATCTTCCAAGGGTGCTTTTGGAAGCTTTACCTCCTTTGTGAGTACCTTCCATTAAAACAAAGAGTGAGGATGACTTTCTGATTTCCTTAGTTCTTTCCAGATATTTAAGCAGGCACCTCCTGACATCAAGGGTATGGAAAGCTTCTTCTCCTGCTCCCGAAGGTAAAGGACAAAAAGTAGGGAGAATGATTTCCTGTGTACGGTGAAAAACTGAAGCCACCTTTGGTAGAAATGCTGGATCCGTCCTTAAGACTACCCTATCCTGTAGACATCTCATGAAGGGCTCTTTAATTGAAAGGGCTTGTAACTCACTAATTCTACGTGCGGAAGTTACTGCTACCAATAAAATAGTCTTTAACGTCAAGAAACGTAATGATGCTTCTTCTATGGGTTCAAACGGTGCCATAGTTAGTCCCTGAAGAACTAAAGATAAATCCCATTTGGGAAAACTAACAACAGGTCTAGGCTTTACTTTTGCCATTGCCCTAAAAAATCTGATTATTAAAGGTTCCCCTGACAGGGTTCTTTCCAAAAAAACTGATAAAGCAGCTACCTGCGTCTTGAGCGTACTTGCTGCTAACCCCTTCTCCAATCCCTCTTGAAGAAATTCCAAAACTGAAAATGTGGTACGAAAATCAAAGTTTTTACTGGAACACCAAGAATTATAGATCTTCCAGACTTTAAAGTAAATGTCTCTCGTCACTTTTTTTCTACTTGCAAGAAGGGTAGAAATAAGCCTCTCTGATAAACCCTTCCGTCTTAAGATTTGTTCTTCAGAAACCAAGCTGTTAGTTTGAGGTAAGCTGGATCTGGATGGAGAATTCGGCCCTGACTCAACAGGTCTGTCCTGATTGGTAATCTCCAAGCAGGTTTCACTGAGAGGTTCATCAAGGTTGAAAACCAGGGTCTTTTTGGCCAATAAGGAGCTATTAATATTAGCTCCGTGGACTCCAATCTGAATTTGGCTAACACCTTTGGTATCAGTTGGAACGGGGGAAAAGCGTAGGACAGATGGAAGTCCCATTTGTGAGCTAACGCATCTACTCCGAGAGCTTGATCCTGTCTCTGAAGAGAGAAGGAGACTAGTATTTTTGCATTTTCCTGTTTTGCAAAGAGGTCCACTTGGGGATGACCCCAACTCTTGGAAATGTTTTCGAATAATTCTTGATTGAGAGACCACTCTGCTTCCCTTATTTCTTTCCTGCTGAGGAGATCTGCTAAGGTGTTTTCCGTCCCCTTTAGATGGACTGCTGATAGAGAGGCCACATGGTTCTCTGCCCCTCTTAGGATCTGATGCGCTAGACCCATTAGGGTTTTGCTTTTTGTGCCCCCTTGCTTTGTTAAATATAATACTGTCGTCATATTGTCTGACAATATTTGGAAATTCCTGGAGGGAGAGGAGGCTTAAGTGAACAGCCTTTAACTCTCTCCAATTTGAAGATCTTCTTGCTTCTGGTTTGGTCCAAACTCCCTGAACCGTTTTTTCTTCCAGATGAGCTCCCCATCCCCAGGCGCTGGCATCTGTAGTCAGCCTTCTGGTTACCGGAAAGACCCAAGGAAGCCCTTTTGAAAAGTTTCCTAGGTTCCTCCACCACCAGAGAGACCTTTTTGCTCTTGCCCCCAAGTTGAATTTTTTCTCCAGAGGTTCCTGGTATGACCAATTCATCAGGATATCCGATTGCAGAGGACGGGAATGCAACCTGGCCCACTGTACCGAAGGAATTGCTGCTGTCAACAGACCCAGAGCAGACATGGCTTGTCTTACAGAGATCTCTGCGTTGGATTGAAGTGTTATCAGGGTCAACTACATCTTCTCTATTTTCTCCTGGGGTAGAAAAATTCTCTGTTCTATCGAGTCTATTTCGTACCCCAGAAACCTTACCCTTTGAGATGGAATTAAGTTTGACTTCTGAAGATTGAGAAGCCATCCCAAACCTCTTAAATGTGTTTGAACTGTCTGTAGGTTGACCTCTACTTGCCAATTGAAAATTTAACAAGGGGACACCACACACACTATATAAGGATGGGAAGACACAACACAGGTCACGCTCCCGTAGACGTCCTAACGACGAAACGCGTAGGGCGTGGCCTAATTTGTGCTTCCCAAACATCACCTCCTGTACCAGCGCTGAAGGATATTTATGACGGTTCTGACGTTTTTACCATTTCGCTTGATTTTTACTGTAAAAGTGTGAGTACCCTTTCATTTTGTGTAATAAAACCTTTTTAAAGCAATTTTACGCTATGGGCACTCCCTCTCTTTTTATATATGACATACCACGATCCTGAGCCCGCCAGCGATCGCTGTACAGTGGCGATAAAACTGTAACCGCCTACTACCCCCCGCAGGGGTGAAGTGATCTGGTGAGTGGCTGCACTTTCAGAGCAAAGAGATATTATAAGTGAAGGATTATCACCACAGCACAAGAATATGGCACAAGAGACTTACTAAAGAAATTTGAAGCACGTTTGCACCTTATCTTGTCACTGTTGCCTTTTGGATTGCACCAGCACATTTGCACTTTATCTTGTTATTGTAATTTTCCTTAAGAACAGACTTCCCACACCCCCTCCCCACTTCCCTACCTCACTCTCCTCTCCCTACCCCCCCCCCCCCCTTTTTTTTTTTTTTTTTTTTTTTCCCCTTAGCAATAATACATATATAAGCATTTAAGATAGGTCTATGTATCACCTATGACAGCACAATATTGCAGCAGAATATTTAATTGACTCATGCACGGTATACTTGGGAATCCATATTGTATTTAATATTTGATATATGCACGGTACACCTAAGAATTTATTTTAATCTAGTAACCTATATGGAGGTAGGAAACTAAATAGGAACAGCGCCAAACCCTTCTACCATTTTTAATTTACTTGACCCCTTGAGTCTGCAAACAGTAGCAGATCGTCCAAATAGGGTACTATTGAAATCCCCTCTTGATCTTTCGGAACCTGGGAAATGACCTTCTGTTGCATCAGTTCCTGTAACAGAGACTTCATGGCCAGAGCCTTTTCCCGATCCTTTGGCAGGTTTGTGATGTAATACCGACTTGGGGGGCTTTGTGAGAATTCCAATTGATAACCCTTTTTGATTAACCCCAGAACAAAAGGACTCTTTGTTGTTTTTTCCCAGATTGGTAAGAAGTCCTGTAGTCTCCCCCCTACTAGATGGTCATTGTTTTTTAGGGGTTTGTTCTGGGGTTCTAAAGAGTACCCCACCTCTACCTCTTCCTCTCTGAGAAGACCAGGGTCTCTTCTGTGTGTGGTCCTTTTCCTTATCGGTTTGTCGAAAAGGACGAAAATTTTTCCTCTGCTGTACCGTTTTCGACTTCTGTGGGAAAGCTTTCTTCTTGTCTGCTGTCCTGTCAAGGACAGTCTCTAGTTCTGGCCCAAACATCAGGTCTCCTGAAAAGGGAATTCCGCACAGTTTTACTTTAGAAGCTGAATCCCCTGACCAGGTCTTTAGCCAGAGTGCTCTTCTTGCTGAGTTAACAAGCGCAGAGGACCTGGCTGACATCCTGATAGATTCTGCAGAGGCATCTGCCATATATTTTACTGCCTTAAGCAGGGTAGGGAAGGACTCCAATAAGTCTTTTCTGGAGGTACCTGCCACAACATGATTTTTAAGTTGCTCTAACCAGCACTCCAGATTCCTAGCCACAACCGTAGCCGCCATTGCTGGCTTAAGATTAGCTAGAGATGAGTCCCAGGCTTTCTTCAGTAGCCCATCTGCCCTCTTATCCATAGCATCTTTGAGAATACCCATGTCCTCAAAAGCTAAATCAGTCTTCCCAGATACTTGAGAAAAGGCAGCGTCTATTTTTGGTTTTTTATTCCACAATAGTTCCTCATTCTCCTCAAAAGGAAACCACCTTTTGAGGGTTTTAAAAAAAAACTGTCCTCTCTCTGTATTCTTCCATTCCTTTCTAATAGTGTCTGTTAACACTTTATGCACAGGGAACACCCTGTGTTTAATTTCCTCCAGCCCCAGGTACATCTTGTCATGCACGGACAGCTGAGCCTTTTCTTCCTGGATCTCCAGGGTAGTATAAATTGCCTTGAGTAATTCATCCACCTCCTCAAGTGACAGCTTATATCTAGATGATCTTGACTCTTCTTCCACCTCCTCCTCCTCAGAATCAATGGTTGAGGGTGGAATGCTTTCCCTTTCCTCCTCCGACTCACTTTCCACCTGTCTGGAAGTGGACTGAGGGAAACTGGAGTGAGAACTCTGCTCTTGGCTGGAACTCTGGCCGTGCTTTACAAGGGAACGCACTGTCCCTAGGGCCTCTGCTAACTCCTTCCTCACAGAAGATAAGAGCTCTTTGCACTCTTGTGAGGATTCTTCTTTTACTAAATCCACAATGCAGGATTTGCACAGTGGTTTGGGCCAAGAGTCCCTTAAAGGATTTTTGCATGAGGGGCACTTTCTCCCTGTTCTCTCTGATTTGGCAGTAGCTTTCTGAAACAGAGAAACAAGAAAAACCCAGGTCCTTTAGAACTAAGGCTTCAGAGAAAAGTAGTACCTCCAGCCAACACCCTAAGTGCCCAGAGTCTCACTCCTTTGCTGAACTGCTAATGGAAACTGTTACCCCATAGCAGACAGCAGCAGGTTTTGAATAACCACATCAAAGATAAAACACCCAGTGATATAAAAGGAAAGAGGTGCCACCGCACCTCTCCTACCTGGGCCTGGCCGGGAACCTGGGCGCCTGCATCCGCCATTGCTGCTGACGATTCCGCTGTCTCCATAGTGCAATCCGCAGCTGCTGCACTGTGTACTAGGCTCCATGTGCCAAACAAAAGGAAGTCCCGGCCAGAGGACCCGCCCCTTCCTCCTGCGTTCCAGCAGCAGGAACCAATCGCTGCTACGCCCCGCCGGAAGTATCCGCCCACCGGAACTGACATCACCTGCTGTCCGGGATTCGGCGCCGCCATGCAGAGGCCTGGCATGGACGCTCTTACTGAGCACAACCGCGGCCCCCCGAACACCCCGGGTGGAAAACTTCCGGCAGACCATTACTCCTGTGAGCCGGAGAAGGAAGGGACACCGGAGCACCCTCCTCACGTAAGGGAAGGAGCTGGGTTGGTCTGAGTTTCCAAACGTGGAGGTCCTGCCAAAACCCTCTCCTTGGAGAGAGCGCAGCCCCTCTGGTTCCCCAAGCAGTGCTTCCACCATGGCGGAGGAAACACTAAAACTGATGGCATGGTGGAAGCAGCTGCTTTTTAAAGGGGCGTTGTCACGCAGTGTTTCCTGTCTAAGAGGTGGAGCTACGCTCTCTCCAAGGTGCTGTCCTGAAAGGCGAAGGGAGAAAAATAATTTTTTCATGTAATCAAAAGTGTCAGAAAGGGCTTTGTCTTCAAGTGGTTAGAAGAGTGGGTGATGTGTGACATAAGCTTCTAAATGTTGTGCATAAAATGCCAGGACAGTTCAAACCCCCCCAAATGACCCCATTTTGGAAAGTAGACACCCCAAGCTATTTGCTGAGAGGCATGTCGAGTCCATGGAATATTTTATATTGTGACACAAGTAGCGGGAAAGAGACAAATTTTTTTTTTTTTTTTTTTTTTTTTGCACAAAGTTGTCACTAAATGTTATATTGCTCAAACATGCCATGGGAATATGTGAAATTACACCCCAAAATAAATTCTGTTGCTTCTCCTGAGTACGGGGATACCACATGTGTGGGACTTTTTGGGAGCCTAGCTGCGCACGGGACCCCGAAATCCAAGCACCGCCTTCAGGCTTTCTAAGGCCGTAAATTTTTGATTTCACTCTTCACTGCCTATCACAGTTTCGGAGGCCATGGAATGCCCAGGTGGCACAAACCCCCCCCCCCCCCAAATGACCCCGTTTTGGAAAGTAGACACCCCAAGCTATTTGCTGAGAGGTATAGTGAGTATTTTGCAGACCTCACTTTTTGTCACAAAGTTTTGAAAATTGAAAAAAGAAAAAAAAAAATTTTTTTCTGGTCTTTCTTCATTTTCAAAAACAAATGAGAGCTGCAAAATACTCACCATGCCTCTCAGCAAATAGCTTGGGGTGTCTACTTTCCAAAATGGGGTCATTTGGGGGGGGTTGTGCCATCTTGGCATTTTATGGCCTTCAAATCTGTGATAGGTAGTGAGGAGTAAAATCAAAAATGTATGCCCTTAGAAATCCTGAAGGTGGTGCTGGGTTTTCGGGGCCCCGTACGCGGCTAGGCTCCCAAAAAGTGCCACACATGTAGTATCCCCGTACTCAGGAGAAGCAGCTGAATGTATTTTGGGGTGCAATTCCACATATGCCCATGGCCTGTGTGAGCAATATATCATTTAGTGACAACTTTTTGTAAATTTTTTTTTTTTTTTTTGTCATTATTCAATCACTTGGGACAAAAAAAATAAATATTCAATGGGCTCAACATGCCTCTCAGCAATTTCCTTGGGGTGTCTACTTTCCAAAATGGGGTCATTTGGGGGGGTTTTGTACTGCCCTGCCATTTTAGCACCTCAAGAAATGACATAGGCAGTCATAAACTAAAAGCTGTGTAAATTCCAGAAAATGTACCCTAGTTTGTAGACGCTATAACTTTTGCGCAAACCAATAAATATACGCTTATTGACATTTTTTTTACCAAAGACATGTGGCCGAATACATTTTGGCCTAAATGTATGACTAAAATTTAGTTTATTGGATTTTTTTTATAACAAAAAGTAGAAAATATCATTTTTTTTTTCAAAATTTTCAGTCTTTTTCCGTTTATAGCGCAAAAAATAAAAACGGCAGAGGTGATCAAATACCATCAAAAGAAAGCTCTATTTGTGGGAAGAAAAGGACGCAAATTTCGTTTGGGTAGAGCATTGCATGACCGCGCAATTAGCAGTTAAAGCGACGCAGTGCCGAATTGTAAAAAGTGCTCTAGTCAGGAAGGGGATAAATCCTTCCGGGGCTGAAGTGGTTAAGGTGGACCCTTCTGCGGTGTGGAATAAGGTGCCCAGGTTGGATGCTGCATTTTCACAGGTCTCAAGATCCACAGACCTGTCTTTTGAAGACATGGGGGTTCTGAGGGATCCAATTGACAAGCGCATGGACCTTTTGCTCAAGAGATCATGGCAATCAATCATGAGCAATTTAAAACCAGCAATGGCCACAACCTGTGTAGCCAGGAATCTGGAATACTGGGTGAACCAACTTAGATCTCATATAGTGGCAGATTCCCCCAAGCAGGAGATCTTAGATTCCTTTCCTACCCTGATCTCTGCGGTTGCTTATATTGCAGAAGCTATCAAAATGTCAGCTAGGTCTGCAGCTTTAACAAATGCCACAAGAAGAGCTTTATGGCTTAAAACCTGGCCAGGGGATATAGCTTCAAAGAGCAAGCTTTGTGCTATTCCCTTTTCAGGTGACCTTCTTTTTGGCCCTGATCTAGATAATATCCTAGACAGAACTGCCGATATAAAAAGAAGTCAAAAAGAAAAAGCAGGCCCCAAAACATCTTTTTCGACCTCAAAAAACTCAGCAGCAACAGCAGGACAGTAATTTTCAGGGCAGAAGGAAAAATTGGGCCACGCAAAAGGCGAAGGGTAAAGGCGGAATTCTCCTCCGTCCTTCTTCACAGGCCGAGAACTCGCAATGGCTCATCCCTGCTGGTCGGCGGAAGATTACGAGAGTTTCTTCCGCAGTGGTCAGGGATAACTTCAAATCAGTTTATTCTGACCACTCTCTCGCAGGGTTATACTCTCGAGTTCTCCAGAAGCCCCCCAAAAAGGTTTCTGATAACATACGCTCCTCGAGATCCAGTAAGGGCCCTGGCCATGAAGTCCTCTCTAGAGGAACCGATGCAACAGGGTGTAGTAATCCCGGTACCACCAAAAGAACGGCACGAGGGCTTCTATTCGCATGTCTTCCTGGTAAAAAAAAAACAACAGGAAGATTTCGATTGATTCTCAATTTAAAGCTACTAAACATAGCCATCAAATACAGAAAGTTCAAGATGGACTCAATTTTCACTGCCAGAAATCTTCTGACTCCAGGTTGTTTCATGGCGTCAGTGGATTTAAAAGATGCATACCTGCATATTCCAATCTCCTCCCAGAGGTTTCTCAGGTTGGCGGTAAGGATGGAAGGCAGAATTCAGCATCTACAATTCAGAGCCTTACCCTTTGGGTTATCATCCGCACCCCGAATTTTCACCAAGGTAATAGCAGAGGCCCTAGCTCCGCTTCGTCTTCAGGGAATCGCAGTAATTCCTTACTTGGACAATCTGCTATTTTTCGCCCCCTCAAGAGAGGAATTGAGGCGCAATTTAGGCAGAGCATGCAGCCATCTGGAGTCTCTAGGATGGATCCTAAATCTCCAAAAATCTTCCCTGGAACCATCTCAGGAGATTCGGTTTCTAGGATATATGATAAATTCAGAATTTTTCTTCCTTCAGAAAAGAAGGAAAAAATCCAGGAGACAGTGTCTTTTTTGCAGACCAACCAGCAGCTGACGGTAAGACGGGTCATGTCAGCTCTGGGTGTTCTGACTTCGTCAATGCCAGCTGTTCAGTGGGCAAGACTACACTTCAGACATCTGCAGGCCTTTCTTCTGAGATCTTGGGATCACAATTTGGAATCCCTAGAATCAGAGGTAAAGATTCCAACCCAGGTGAAGAGGTCACTATGGTGGTGGAAGAGGCAGGATATCCTATCAGAGGGGTTAGTCTGGGCCTTTCCAATCGAGAAAAGACTGACAACCGATGCCAGTTCCTGGGGTTGGGGAGCCCACCTAGGAAAAGGTTTCACTCAGGGAAACTGGTCCAGGAAAGAGGCGACAAGGTCCTCAAACTGGAGAGAACTCAAGGCGATCGACTTGGCTCTGAAGTCATTTGCTCAGGGGCTTCAGGCCCAGCATGTTCAAATACTAACAGACAATGCCACGGCCGTGGCTTAAATAAACAGGCAGGGAGGTACAAGGAGCAAATCGCTGCAAGTACTAGCCATGAGCATTCTCCGATGGGCAGAAGGACACTTGCTGTCTCTATCAGCAGTCCATCTAAAGGGATCCCTGAACAGGGTGGCGGATTTTCTGAGCAGAAACCCCATTCAGGAAGCAGAATGGTCGCTGAACCCAGTGGTTTTCGCTATGATTGTCGAAAAGTGGGGGCTGCCAGAGGTGGACCTGTTCACCTCAAAAGAGAATGCCTTGGTTCCGCAATTTTTTTCCCCTAAACAATCACGAGGGGTCACTAGGGACAGATTCTCTGTCGTATCCATGGAAATTCCATCTTTGCTACGCTTTCCCCCCATTCCAGTTAATTCCCTTAACATTAAGAAAAATTCAGAAGGAAATGGTACCAGTCATCCTAATCATGCCCTTTTGGCCCAAAATTGCCTGATTTTCAACCGTTCTGAAAATGGAAGTCAGACCTTATTGGCATCTGCCCCTCAGGCATTTACTATTTCAGGGTCCAGTAAATCACTCAGAGGTAGCCACTCTGGCGCTCACAGCCTGGTATCTGAAGAGCAGCTCTTAAAGGGCAACTGTTTTTCCAACCAGTTAATTGCAACACTATTGTCAAGTAGGAAAAAGGTGACTAGGAATATTTATTCCAAGGTCTGGAAGGTTTATAATACATGGTGTAATTCATCTGCCCAGGACCCAGGGAGTCCTGTTACCATTCTAGAATTTTTACAAGTTGGAGCTAACAAGGGACTAGCAGTTAGTACCTTGAATGTGCAGGTTGCTGCGCTAGCAGTAGTCTTAGAAAAATCTGTGGCCTCAGATCTGTTGGTAACCAGATTTTTTAGATCCCTTACGGGATCCAGACCAGCACCACTCAAGTTGTTTCCTAAATGGGATCTGTCGATAGTCCTTCAGTCTCTAACAAGGAGTCCCTTTGAACCCTTGGAAGAAGCGCCACTCGGATATCTCACTTTTAAGTCCTGTGTTTCTGATTGCCATGGTCTCTGCACGCTGGATCAGTGAGCTTTATCAATTAAGGAACCCTATTTGTCTATCTTCCCAGATAGGGTTATACTTAGAACAGATCAGAAATTCTTACCAAAGGTAGCTTCAGTACAGAATCATGTTCAAGACATTGTACTTCCGACCTTCTGCCCCAACCCAGCAGGGGAGAAGGAGACTTGTATCCACATGTTGGATGTTAGAAGAGTTTTGTTATGTTACTTGGAAAGAACAAAGCCCTTTAGGTGTTCAGATTCACTGTTCGTGCTATTTTCGGGCAACAGGAAAGGTTGCCAGGCTTCTAAGATGTCTTTAGCAAGGTGGACGAAACTAGCCATTTCAGAGGCTTATTCGCATGCAGGTGTGTCTCCTCCAGCAGGAATTTCTGCACACTCAACAAGAGCACTAGCGGCCACTTGGGCAGAGAGAGCTGGTGCCACCCCTGAACAAATTTGAAAGGCGGCAACATGGTCGAGTTTTCACACATTCGTGAAACATTACAGGCTGGACCTCGCATCTGCTAGTGATCAGGCGTTTGGCAGAAAGGTCCTGCAAGCTGTTGTCCCGCCCTAAGGGGGTAAGTCTCTGTTATCCTCTCAGGTGCTGTCCTGAAAGACACCTTGGGAAAAACCAAGTTAGACTTACCGGTAACTTGTTTTCCAGAAGTCTTTCAGGACAGCAACATCCCGCCCTACTGTATTGTATATACTATGCTGTGACTAACGTATGTGTTTATGTGTTCCAGCCGGGGCCGGAGGTCCTTCTCTTCTACAACTGAGGTATGGTGGGGAGGTGCCTCCCTTTTTAAAGTTTGGAGGAAGAAGGTGTTTCCTATTTCCGGTGGGAGGAGTCACTATCTCTCAGGTGCTGTCCTGAAAGACTTCTGGAAAACAAGTTACCGGTAAGTCTAACTTGGTTTTTCTCAAAGCGTCTTCCAGGACAACCCATGAGACCTAGGGCTCCCCCTACCAGGACAGGAAATGTGTTACCCCTACCAGATAAAAGGGCGGTCCTCCAGGCCCCATGTGTATTTTTTCTTACCCTTATTTCTATCAGTGTTGATTGGTGGACTGACTGTATGGGATGAGAACAATGAAAGGCTTTTCCCTGATCCGGAATTGAGACACCTTTGGCAAGGGGGGGGTATTGGGTTAAGACTAGGTGTCTAGTAAAGTTGTAGCAATGGCCGGAGTAGAGCAAAGGGCTATTCGACTGCTAAGGGGGAGGGATTTAAAGGGTTTAAAACTGATTGCAAACTGGTTTTGGACAGAAAAACTAACTTTGTCCTTTTCTTTGCAGAACAGCAGCGAAGCTTGCTAGAAGGATGGCGCCCAGGAACAGGAAGGTTCCAAAGAGATACCTGGATGGGGTGAATGTGTGAAAGAATGGATGTCAGAAGACAGCTGGGAGATCAGGGAATATCTGCTGCGCTGTCTCCTACCTCCCTTTCTCTACCGCTTTTCTCTTCCTCCCTATCCTCCTCTGGGTCAGTTCTGGCTCAGTCATGCTATATTTAACGGTGCTTTACCGCTGTTAAAGTAGCTCTTTGGCATTCCAATGTGGAGGAGCGATGTGTACACCACTCGCAAACCGCCCCAAAGATGCTGCTTGCAGGACTTTTTCTAACGTCCTGAAAGCGCACAGCCCGAGTGTGAAAGCGCTCGGGCTTTCACACTGGAACTGTAGATGAGGCGTTTTTCAGGCGCTATTTTTTAGTGCTAACCACGCCCCAGTGTGAAAGGGGTCTAAAGGGGTGGGGGGTGGTGAGTATTGGGGTCACATTCTCCCCAAAAAACACTTTTAGCAGAGGTTATTTGTAGTTCTTTTCAACCTAAAATGTCAGCGAACAGTAAATTGCAGTGACAATTCACCTCACACATAAAGAAAGGAGTTTTGCGGGGAGAGAGGGTAGAATATACAATATGCACACTGTGAGTGGACATAATCCTCGCCGGTGTTCTGTCTATTGCGTGCAGAGAGAGCGAGGCAGAATCTGACAATGCCGTACAGTGCCAGCGCACGGCTTGTGATGACCCAGTACGGCATGCGATAGAGTCCACAGGACTTATGACACCCTATCATTGCCCAGCTATAGAGCCCACAATACTTGCTGTCCCCCATCACCCGGCTATAGAGCTAGGGTTGATAATGACTCGAAAAGGTCTGGATGGCCGCACTACTGTGAAAAAGTACCTTTATTTCATTAAAAAGTTGCAGGTCATATCAAAGTGGATACATAGGGCAAAAGACAGCTAATGCGTTTCACATCAATGGATGCTTACTCATAGCTAAGAGACAGTTATCACAACTGAAGTATATAAAGGGAGGTGATTGATCAAAAGCATGCGTGACACCTGGAGATAAAACTCCGAGCCAAACAGATAAAGACCACACCTCTCATAAATCATACAGCTGTGATAACTTGTGAATGCCCAGCTGTAATGTCAAACAGACAAAGAATCAGTTAAATACATGAAAAATGAAGCCAAAAAAACACATGCATTTATGAATTACATGGAATGAAGTAACTTGAAATATTATCATGCAAGACTGGGCAATCGCAAAAAGATAACACGATGTAGCAGTACATAGTACAAAATAAATAATGAAAGTGAAAAACAAATCATGAAAGTGAAGAGCAAACATGTAACATTGTTACACTTATAAAATATGGTATAATGTATGGTGTCATTGTAGCAGACATAAACTAAGGGTATATCCGTCAAATAAAACACCATTAAACATCATAGCATCAGACATGCTAGGTGGTAGTATTCTACATGAGCCAGACCCGCACACACCAGACAGATATCCAGAAACACCGATGGTATAGCACTGATACTGGAACATATCGGAGTGGAGTTGCCAGAGATCATCGGAAAACCGATATAGTCAGTGGCAACCCTTCCTAAATCAAGTGTCTTGAAACCGTATTTAAACTATATCTGGACTGGACTGAAGGATATGCCGGAGTGCGTGTAGGAACAGAAATCGAACAAATACCCAGGATGTACTCTGATATTTAAAGAAACAAAAAACAAATAGGAGCATAAATATATATAACCCCAACAGATAATGGTACGCCAAGAAAAGAAAAAACTATGTGTATATATACTGAATGGCCAAACTAACCACAAATTCCATATATAATACACAATTCATAAGTATAAAGAATGTGGCACAGAGGGTCAGACCGTATAGTCCATAGATTATGAATTATGATCAATGGAATACAACTCGGAAACCGAGAAAAAAAAGATACAAAAAAGAGGAACTACAAACCAAAAACAGAGAACAAGCAACCCCACACTGGGTTGAAAAGATATAGATATATATATATATATATATATATATATATATATGTGTGTGTTAAAAAAAACCAAACTGCAGCATTACGGAGCGGGGAGTCTCACTCCGCACGTTGCAGGCTTTGATTACAGAAAAACCCAGTGCCTGAAGCATCTCTGATAATACACCATAGCAGGGATCGGTATATGTAAAAGATGTTGCTAAAGAATTTACATGCTGTGTGTTAAAAAAGCCAAACTGCAGCGTTTACAGAGCGGGGAGTCTCTCTTTGCACGCTGCAGGCTTTGATTGCAGAGAAAACCAATACCTAAAGTATCTCCGTCATAATGCACTACAGCAAGGATACTGCTACGTTTATATGGCATATAGCATAAATGCAGATACTGAATGCAACATCGACGATATAAAAATTATGTCTAGAAACCAAGGCAACACAGACAGAGGAAAGATATGTGTGATCCGCTACAGGCATAACATATAGAGCTAAATGAGGGTGGAAAATCAGACTCAAAATCTCTCCTCAAGTGCTGCAAACCCTGGCTACCAGCAAAACAACACAATGTCAATAGAATCTATATGTTAGAGCTAGATGTGAAATATGAATGTAAAAATCAAACGAAAAGTAAAAAACGTATAGTATTTTACTGTAAGCGTGATCATATAGAATGGACGGGAGTAGAGAACCTCAAATTGTGAATTAAAGCACAGGACTGCAGCGCTAAGGAGGGAGAAGTCTCGCTTCATGCGCTGCAATGTATGGTTATCAAAGATCAGATGATTGTTGGTGAGAACTATATATCAAGATTAAGTGTGAAAACTGAGTAAAATATCATCATGGACACTAAAAAGTATGTAGTCTAAGGCAAATAGAAACTGATTAACCATAATGTAATTAAGGATGAAATAAATTCCATAAAGGGCCAACCAGAGACATTGTCAGCATTGATATATCCATAACATAAAATATAATGTATTATGAGGTATAATAAGCGAGCCTCTAAAACAACTAGTAAAAATGGGATACGTCCCATTCAAAGTTTAACCCAGATGGTTGACGGGTGTCTAAAAAGAAAATCCATTTAACCTCCTGTCTACACAAAATTTTAAATTTGTCTCCTCCTCTGGGTGGTCTCTTGATTTTCTCTAGACCCTGGATAGCAAGACTGGTAGTGTCTTTCTGATGATGGACATTCCAGTGCGTGCTACGTTAGTTGGATTATTCTTAGTGATGTCGTATAGATGGTCGTAAAGTCTATCCTTTAGCCTACGAGTGGTCCTGCCAACGTACTGTACTTGGCATTCTTTACAGGTAATTGCATACACGATATACCGTGTGTTGCAATTTATAAATGAGTGTAATTTGTGTATACGACCTGTAGAGGTTGATACCATCTTGTCACCTTTTTGAATGAAAGGGCAATAGGCGCACCCATGGTTTCCGCATTTAAAGGTGCCTCGAAACGATAACCAGGTATTAGAGTTTACTGTACTGGAGAATAAGCTGGGAGCGATAAAAGGCTAGCTAGGGATGGGGGCCTAGATACCATACGCATCCTCTTTTTAGGAATGTGAGAGTATATAGGGTCATGTTGCAATACCAGAAGGTATTTCTTAACTATTTTTTTGATTTTAACGAACTCTTCACTGTACGGAGTGGAGAAGGTGGGGATATTAGATTTTGTGTGTTTACCTGGGGGATTATCAGTGAGTAATTCATGTCTGGGGGTACGATTTGGCAATATTAAAACCTCGATCGATAATAGAGCTTGAATACCCCCGAGACTTGAATCTAGCTGTCATAAGTTTAGACTCCTGTTCAAAATCGTTATCTCTACTGCATATCCTTTTCAACCTGAGGAATTGACCTACTGGGATGCTGTTTATGGTGTGGCTTGGATGGCCAGAATCTGCTCGCAGCAATACATTCCCAGCACTTGGCTTCCTAAAAAGACTGGAGACTATCTTACCTTCCACCCCAGTAAGTCTAACATCCAGAAACTCTATTGTGTTGGAATTTATGGTTCCTGTAAACTTTAGATTAAGATTGTTGTCATTCAGAAAAGATAACCATTTATCAAAATCATCCACGGGCTTGGAAACAATAAACAGGAGGTCATCGACATAACGACAGTAAAAAATGGTATCTGAACGACGAGGGCCACCAGCCCCAAAGATGCGGTCCTTTTCCCACCACCCCATGTACAAATTGGCCAAGGACGGAGAGAATTTAGCCCCCATCGATGCACTGCACCTTTTTGTAGGTAGTGGCCCCCGTCGAACATAAAAAAATTATGGGTTAACAGAAATTCCAAACACATCAAAATAAATTTCTGTAAAACAAAAGAAAAAGTTCCTGATCTACGTAGAAATTAGGACACTGCTCGCAAACCGGAGGTATGGAGGAATAAAGGCTTGAGACATCACAGGAAATTCAACAGTACTCATCATGCCATTCAATGGTATCTAGCTTGGCCAGTAACTGCTTTGTGTCACGAAGATAGCTAGAAAGTTCTGTGACTAAAGGCTGTAGTTGTTGATCAACCCATTGTCCCAGGCGCTCATTGAGAGAGCCAATTCCCGCAACAATTGGTCTGCCCGTAAGAGGAGAAAAGCCTTTATGCACTTTGGGTAAATGGTGAAAAATGGGCATAAATGGAGACTCTGGTATTAACATTTCTTTATCTTTGATTGACAAAATCCCTGTGGAAACCCCTTTGTCAAAAAGAGATGAAAGTTCTTTTTTGAAGACGTCCGTGGGATCTCCCTTAAGAGCCAAGTATGTATCCCTGTCTGAAAGCTGTCTTAAGGCTTCTTTATAGGCTGATGCTTGCATGACAACTACAGCTCCACCCTTATCAGCATTTTTAATTATAATAGACGGATCATTCTGTAGTTCCTGAAGAGACACTTTCTCTTTGCTGCTAAGACTGGAAACCGACTTGTGTGGGGTGGTTTTGGCTAGACTGACAAGATCCCTTTCCACCAGTTTCTGAAATAGGTCCATCTCACTTCACCTCGAGTTAATGGGGTAGAAATCCGATCCAATTTTAAGCGACACTGCATTCGGAATGGAGGAACCTATGTCTGTGTCTAAACTTGATTCATGTGCTAGATCAGTGAGATCAATGTGGGTGCAGACATCTAAGAAAAGTAAAGCAGAAAAGGTAGACTCACCATTAGGAGACAGGTCCGATAGAATAGATGGAGCATTGTCCCCTTCAGAAAAATAATGCTTCTGTAGGGTAAGTGTACGTGCCAGTTTGTTGACATCCAGAATCGTGTTGAATAAATCTAAGTGGTGAGATGGACAAAAGTTCAGACCTTTAGAAAGGAGTGAGACATCAGATTTAGATAACAAGCGTGTTGATAGATTGATTTACGTTCAATCCCTCTGTGTCTTCCGACCCCGCAGCTGGTAATGATTTTTGTCTGAATCTTTTGTGTCTTTTTCCACCTCTTCTCGTTTTTCCTTTCTTTTTCCATTTCAACTGTTTGACATTACAGCTGGGCATTCACAGGTTATCACAGCTGTATGATTTCTGAGAGGTGTGGTCTCTATCTGTTTGGCTCTGAGTTTTATCTCCAGGTGTCACGTATGCTTTTGATCAATCAGCTCCCTTTTTATATACCTCAGTTGTGATAACTGTCTCTCTTAGCTATGAATAAGCATCCATTGATGTGAAACGCATTAGCTGTCTTTTGTCCTATGTATCCACTTTGATATGACCTGCAACTTCTTAATGAAATAAAGGTACTTTTTCACGGTAGTGCGGCCATCCAGACCTTTTCGAGTCGTTATCTACTCATTGTGCAGAGCCGGCACCTGTGTGGCTGTGGGAGTATCTCCTGTATTGGCTTAGTGTTTGGTATCCTGTGAGTGGTTTTGCTGCCCTCTGTGTTCACATATAGAGTTAGGGTTGCTGCCTCATCACTTTAAACCCAAACGCATATCAATTACACAGGTTCTGAGGCTAATAAAATGCAGCTAAGGTACCATGTGAGTTTAATTACCACCTTAATCAGCTGCATTACCTGTGTAATCAATGTGTTAACCACCTCAATACAGGGCACTTACACCCCCTTCCTGCCCAGTCCATTTTTCAGCTTTCAGCGCTGTCACGCTTTGCATGATAATTGCGCGGTCATGCTACACTGTAACTATGTGAAATTTTTATCATTTTATTCACACAAATAGAGCTTTCTTTTGGTGGTATTTAATCACTCCTGGGTTTAATTTCTTCCTTAAAAAAAAAAAAAAGGTTTTTCTTAGTTTCTTTCAGTAAATTTTGTAAATAAGTAATTTTTTCTCCTTCACTGATGATTCACTGCTAGGTGGCACTGGTGGGCACAGATAGGCGGCACTGATGCCAGCACTGACTAGCATCACTGATGGCCACTGATTGCTGGCACTTGTGGGCACAGATTGGTGCCAATTGTGGGCACTGATTGCTGTCAGTGGCATTGCTGGCACTTAATTGTAATCCGGGCACTGATGATCAGTGCCCTGATTACATCCCTAGATGTCCTCTGTGAGGAGATGCTGTTGATCGGCTCTCCTCTCCTCTCACGCTTTCAGTGTGAGGCCAGGCGCACCGATTACCAGCATCTCCGTGTTTTCATGTGACCGGCTGTGATTGGACACAGTCGATCACATGGTTAAAGATCCACAGCTCTTTACACAGATCAGGGTCGCGCCGTGTCCTAGCAACTCTGTGTGCCAGAGCGGTCATTCTTGAAGGCGTCATGACGTCCACCTTGAACGAGAGCCGTGCCGCCCAGCCATCATTTGATGGCGGACGGGAAGAGGTTAAAGAGATGAGGTGGCAACTCCATATAAAGCCCACAGGACTTGCCGTCCTCCATCACCCAGCTATAGAGCCCACAAGACTTGCTGTCCCTCATCATCACCTGGCTATAGAGCCACTGTCCTCCATCACCCCCCTGCTATAGAGCCCACGGGACTTACTTAGCTAGGTGATGGAGGACAGCAAGTCCCGTGGGGCTCTTTAGCTGGGTGACTATTGGGGACAGCAAGTCCTGTGGGCTCTATAGCTGGGTGATGATAGGAGACAGCAAGGACTGTGGGCTCTATAGCTGGGTAATGATGGTCAGTAAGGCCTGTGGACTCTATAGCTGGGTGATGATAGGGGACAGTAAGTCCTGTGGACTCTATTGCATGCCGTACATGGTCATCACATGCCATGCGATGGCACAGTATGGCATTGCACAACATGCAATGACACTGTAGAACATGCATAGACACTGTACGGCATTGTCAGAACCTGCCACGCTCTCTCTGTGCATAAATGACAGAACACCGGTGAGGAGTAAGTCCACTCACAGTGTGCAAAAGTGGGGATGTGACACACACACACACACACCCCCCCCCCCCGGGTATCTTCACAGGGATAATGTGACCCTCCCCCTCCTTTGGGGCATCTTCATAGGGATAATGTGACCCCAACACTTTCCACCTCCCCTTTAAGGCATCTTCATACAGCCGATTACTGCTGTGTACAGAGCGAGGCAGAATCTGATAGTCACGATCAGCTGGAGTGACATCACTGCACATGCGCAGTTTTTCTGAGGCATTATTTGATAGAACCCCAGGACTTGGGGTTTGAGAGCTGGGATGTAGAAGTTGGGGGACCAGGTGGGGACAGTGTTGGTGCACTCCGCTCGTATGCACCAGTGGCATCCATGGCACAGAGCCACAGTAATGGCGCTGGTTACCTGGCACCGATATCTTAGGAAGGTTAGCATGGAGGAAGGGGGCGGGTTCAGGGCAGACCTTGGTTTTGCCGTCATACGCACATAACGGGTAAAGGGCGGGGCTAAGGCACACCGAATTAAGTGGGACCTTGCAGTAGGGCAGCTGGACTGGACCATCCCGGTGAGCCTGAACAAAAAATATGTATGGGGTTAGTTTGAGCCACCAAGTAGACCATTATAGGTGGTGGGTGGATCATTATTTCAGCAGCAGTTACACTGGAAGGCTGGTGCAGGAAGATCTAGGGGTGGGGAGAGTGAATGGATCACAGAGATTAGTTCTAGCCCAGATGCCAAGTTTGTGATTAAAAAGACCTTTACAATGTGTGTATGGGAATAGATCATAATAAAGCAACAACCGTACATGTTTCATAATGTTAAAATTATGCATGTTCACTCTTATGACAATTTTAAATTAAAACTATTTTTTTTTAACTATTTGCTTGTACTGTATTCTTTTCCTGTTGGAAACCATGTATCTCACTTACCCACAACCAAACCATAACTTTTTAGTCACATGGGTAGATGTGTAGACAATTACTCAGTCATGCAACATTGTACCCATATGAGATTTGTGTCCTTTTTTTTTCTTTGCCCAAATAGCTATCTTTTGGTGGGATTTTTAATTACAGCTGGGGTTTTTATTTGCACTATAAAATGAAAAAAGACCAACAATTTTGTAAAAAAAAAAGCATTTTTCGTTTTCTGTTAAAAAAAAAAAAAAATTTGCAAATTTTAATAATTTTTTTGTTTCAAAATTTTGGAAACCCTATTTTCCATCCGCCTGTCGGATCAGATGAAAATGGAGAGGCGGTCCGTTTTCATCTGATCTCCCCATAGAGGAGAACGGGACTCTGACAAGTCTATCTCAGCACAGTGAGCGGAGACGGACCTGTCATCCCCTGCTTAGCAGGGATCAGCGTAGCAATCCCCCACTGACCAAAGCTGAGTCCACTGGGCGAATCGCCCATGTGAAAGGACCCTGACAATCCAGGACAGTAGACATACCCCCCAAAATGACCCCTTTTTGAAAAGTAGACATTCTGAGGTATTTAGTAAGAGGTATGGTGAATTTTTTTTGAAGTTGCAATTTTTCCCCCACAATTCTTTGCAAAATTAAGATTTTTATTTTGTTTTTTTTTTCCCCACTAAATTGTCAAATTAACAGGTTATTTCTCTCACATGGCATATGCATACTTGCAACTAAAAATATATAAATGACCACGCTAGGTGAATCAAACAAAGAAATTATTAAAAAAAAAAAATAGCCGCGGCTTAAAGTGAGATACACTCTAAATCACTAAATTAAAAAAAATGAAGCTGCGCTAATACTAACATACATATAAATGACAGCAATTGAACCAAAACCACAAATATTGATTCAAATATTACTTAAAATATATCAAAGTCCTTCAAACGCAGGTAAATGTGCATATCTTGTAGATTGAAAAAAGGAGGGGTGTGGAGGTGCCAACTGTGGTAGCTTGTTTATGCAAAAATAAAAGTTAGTGTAACAATTACACTTACTGGTTCGCAGGGTGGAGGTATTTCTTTGAGATGGAAAAGTGTCCTGGGATGTGCTGTTATCTTGTTTCCGGCTCAGATTTCATTCCTTCAGGCGTCTGGGTGTGGAGTCTGTACACAGGCTGAACTGCTGCATCCAGTGCATGGAAAGCTCCACGCTGACCACTCTGGAGTGCAGAAGAGCAAATGACGTCACTGATGCAGGGCAAACGTCCAGGCTGGTGTTGGGGATAATGCAGGGATAGTACAGGCTACGCGCTCAGGGCTCACAGCTCCTTCTACTGGCCTTTTTGCTCCCTGGAGGAGAGCAGCTTGAATATATAGTGGAGGCAATTAGGTTAAGGTGTATGGGCTGGAGGTCTGTGGCTGTGGAACCACAACAGCCAGCAGACCAACAATCTTCCAAAAAGCACAAAAAAGTTGAAAGTAAAGTATGAAGAATTAAAAATATGAATTGGGGGTAAGTTTAATAAATATAAGGATAATAATAGTAAGTGGAATTAGAGTTAAAACATTCATTTAGAAGATGAAAAAAATGTGGGAAAAAAAAAATGAAATAGAAATAAATATAAACTAAAAAATAAAATGAAAAATAAAAATGGGAAAAAAACAATGAAAAAAAATAAAAATAAAAAATAAATAAATAAAATAAATAAATAAAAAAATAATAATAAAAAAAATAAGTATAAAAAAATAAATAAAAATAAATGTAAAATTAAAATAAAAAATAGGATTAAAAAGCACTGGGACACACATTATGAGGATGAGCTCAGGGGGACATGAGGGAAGGGGGGGGGGGGGCGGGGGGAAGGGGGGTGAAGTTCTTATATAGAACGATGGAGTTGCTATCTGGGTCCATGAGGGGACAGCGATCCCTCAAGTGACTGGATGATATGACAGCAAAGGACCATGGGGGTATTTTTATGTTGTAAGAAACTTCTACATGGTTTCTATAGTGATGGGCAAGGTGTGTATATATATATATATATATATATATATATATATATATATATATATATATGTATATGTATATGTGTGTGTGTGTGTGTGTATATATATATATATATATATTATTAATATATTAATAAGAAAGTGAAGAATGAATGTATGATTGGAGAGGGGAAGGGGGTGGGGGGGGATGTAAACTACAACAAAGAATGTGTTTCTAATTCTTCATTGAGTCCCCCTGGCGAGAGAGTACCCAATGAATATATCCAGTAGGCCTCCTGCTGACACAGGCGTTTAAAACGTTCCGCAGCAGGAAGACCTCTGGGCATGGCCTCGATGACCCAGACTCTGAGGCCCATGGTAGATTTTTGGTGTTCCTTCAAAAAATGAAGAGGGACACTGTGTTTGTCCCAGCCCTTTTCTATGAAACGCCTGTGTTCGCCAAAACGTTGGCGTAGGGGGCGTATGGTCCTGCCCACATAAAAGAGACCACATGGGCAGGTCAGGCAGTACACCACGTATTCACTGGAGCAATTATAAAAGTCTTTTATGGTGTATGTTTTGTCTTTTAACAGTGAAGTTTTTTTGTCCATGGTCAACAAATTTGCACGTTAGGCATAATTTTTTCCGGCATTGGTACATTCCCACTAATGGAATTAGGGGGATGTGTGAGGCTGGAGTGAGTAGGACTTTACGGATTTTACTGGGTGCTATCCTACTTTTAATATTTTTTGCTCTACGATATGAAACCTTGGGTAGTTGGGTGAGGGAAGAACCTAGAAAGGGGTCTCCAAGCAAGATGCACCAATGTTTGGCTAAGATGTTCTCCATCTTCTTGTGACAATCATGAAACTGGGTAGTGAAACGTGTTGGTTGTGGATTATCTGAAGTTTTGGGTTTGGGTGGAGGTTTCTTTGTCTGTTGGAGGAAGGCCTTTTGTACCAGATGTGGTGGGTATCCTTTGTCTTGAAATTTATTGGAAAGGAGTTTACCCTGTATGTGGTAATCTTCGTCCTTGGTGCAATTCCGCCGAATTCTATGGAATTGGCTCTTCGGTATGTTGTTGATCCATGTTGGATGGTGACAGCTCTGGTAGTGAATATAGGAATTTCCAGTGGTGGGTTTGACAAAGTTTGTAGCATGCATTTCAGATTCACTACTTTTTCATAGTGAATCTGAAATACATGCTACAAACTTTGTCAAACCCACCGCTGGAAATTCCTATATTCACTACCAGAGCTGTCACCATCCAACATGGATCAACAACATACCGAAGACCCCTTTCTAGGTTCTTCCCTCACCCAACTACCCAAGGTTTCATATCGTAGAGCAAAAAAATATTAAAAGTAGGATAGCACCCAGTAAAATCCGTAAAGTCCTACTCACTCCAGCCTCACACATCCCCCTAATTCCATTAGTGGGAATGTACCAATGCCGGAAAAAATTATGCCTAACGTGCAAATTTGTTGACCATGGACAAAAAAACTTCACTGTTAAAAGACAAAACATACACCATAAAAGACTTTTATAATTGCTCCAGCGAATATGTGGTGTACTGCCTGACCTGCCCATGTGGTCTCTTTTTTTATGTGGACAGGACCATACGCCCCCTACGCCAACGTTTTGGCGAACACAGGCGTTTCATAGAAAAGGGCTGGGACAAACACAGTGTCCCTCTTCATTTTTTTGAAGGAACACCAAAAATCTACCATGGGCCTCAGAGTCTGGGTCATCGAGGCCATGCCCAGAGGTCTTCCTGCTGCGGAACGTTTTAAACGCCTGTGTCAGCAGGAGGCCTACTGGATATATTCATTGGGTACTTGCTCGCCAGGGGGACTCAATGAAGAATTAGAAACACATTCTTTGTTGTAGTTTACATTTTCCCCCCCCCCCTTTCCCCTCTCCAATCATACATTCATTCTTCACTTTCATATATATATATATTACAACAAAGAATGTGTTTCTAATTCTTCATTGAGTACCCAATGAATATATCCAGTAGGCTTCCTGCTGACACAGGCGTTTAAAACGTTCCACAGCAGGAAGACCTCTGGGCATGGCCTCGATGACCCAGACTCTGAGGCCCATGGTATATATACATATACACCTTGCCCATCACTATAGAAACCATGTAGAAGTTTCTTACAACATAAAAATACCCCCACGGTCCTTTGCTGTCATATCATCCAGTCACCTGAGGGACCACTGTCCCCTCATGGACCCAGATAGCAACTCCATCGTTCTATATAAGAACTTCTCCCCCCGCCCCCCCCCCCTTCCCTCATGTCCCCCTGAGCTCATCCTCATAATGTGTGTCCCAGTGCTTTTTAATCCTATTTTTTATTTTTATACTTATTTTTATTTTTTTTATTATTATTTATTTATTATTTTTATTTATTTATTTATTTTTTCATTGTTTTTTTTCCCATTTTTATTTTTATTTTTATTTTTTAGTTTATATTTATTTCTATTTCATTTTTTTTCCCACATTTTTTTCATCTTCTAAATAAATGTTTTAACTCTAATTCCACTTACTATTATTATCCTTATATTTATTAAACTTACCCCCAATTCATCATATTTTTAATTCTTCATACTTTACTTTCAACTTTTTTGTGCTTTTTGGAAGATTGTTGGTCTGCTGGCTGTTGTGGTTCCACAGCCACAGACCTCCAGCCCATACACCTTAACCTAATTGCCTCCACTATATATTCAAGCTGCTCTCCTCCAGGGAGCAAAAAGGCCAGTAGAAGGAGCTGTGAGCCCTGAGCGCGTAGCCTGTACTATCCCTACATTATCCCCAACACCAGCCTGGACGTTTGCCGTGCATCAGTGACGTCATTTGCTCTTCTGCACTCCAGAGTGGTCAGCGTGGAGCTTTCCATGCACTGGATGCAGCAGTTCAGCCTGTGTACAAACTCCACACCCAGACGCCTGAAGGAATGAAATCTGAGCCGGAAACAAGATAACAGCACATCCCAGGACACTTTTCCATCTCAAAGAAATACCTCCACCCTGCGAACCAGTAAGTGTAATTGTTACACTAACTTTTATTTTTGCATAAACAAGCTACCACAGTTGGCGCCTCCACACCCCTCCTTTTTTCAACATTGCTTATCAACAGAGGTAATGGATACCCTCTGAGGATGGCTGCTTCCTCATTCTAGAATTTACCTGCCTTATTTTAATGTGCTATTATAGCTACCATTGTACTATTTACCTTAGACATCACATGTTGCGGAGCGCTGGAAAACCCCCCCTTTTTTATATCTTGTAGATTGAGACTGGTTGAGACAGCACCCAAAACACACCTCCAAACTTGTGAACCTCCGATACATAAAATGCGTGCTTACCAGAGGCAAGCTAAGTCGTGCTTGTGGCTTGCAACCCAGCCCGGGCCTTTATCCAAGGGATGTGAAGTGCCAACACACAATGGTTTCTCAATATGTAGTGGACATGACACCCATCAGGAATAGGGCGACTTCTTTATCCAGTTGCCATGGACAAGGCTCTCAACAGGAAACGCAACACCGCACCAAGGAAAGTCCAAACTGGAACTACCTACTCAATGTTCTTGGGATGCCATCATCTGTCACCAATGATCCTGTCCAACAGCGCAATACTCCCCTCCCCCGGTCCGCCCATCTCCAGTCCCGGGCATAGACTGAACTACACCCCAAAACGCATTCTGCTACTCTTCTCAATTATGGCGATGCCGCATGTCAGACTTTTTCACAGCCTGGTCAGATACAGACATGTAGACAGCCCAACATGCAGGGAGCACCATCGTGTGTTCTAGGAGCATAAATTACACATTTAATTTCCAGACTACCTAGTGCCCTGGAGCACTAGGACAATGAAAACACCAACACATACATTATTTTTCATTCCATAAGATGCCCCCCCCCAAAAAAAAAAAATGGGGGGGAAATATCTGTGCGTCTTATAGGAGTGAATATTGACTAGGACCGCTGCTGTGTTACAATACCGGCACAAGAGAGGAGGACAGACATGGCAATCTCCCGGCTGGGCCTGTCACTCAGCCACAGACAGAAGACAGAGCAGCCAAATGGAGTACGGCTGCTCTGTCTTTTCTGAGTGAAAGGCGGATGTGATGATGTCCTTGTCAGGGAATGCCAGTCTGTGTGAGGTGGTCAGGCTGCATTTCATGGGCACTGGTAAGTATTTTAGTACACAATTTGGTTCAGAAAATTTTTTTTTTTTCGTGAGGTGCGTCTTATGGAGCGAAAAATTCGGTAATCTATGAGCCATAATGGGTCTTTTATACGTATGATTTTTTTTTTCCCAGCAAGTTTTTGGAAAATATGGAAAGAAAATTAAAACATATTTTATCTTTTTTTTTTTTTTTTTTTTTTTTACACAAAGTGGTCAACTTTTAAAATGTTTCTAATATATAGCATGTACATAGCAAAAATTACACCCCAAAATACATTCTGATACTCCTGAGTATGGCGATACTACGTGTGAGACTTTTACACAGCCTGGCCACATACAGAGGCCCAACATGCAAGGAGCCCAGTCAGGATGAGCACTGATGTGGCATGGATGGAGCACAGATCAGCGCTGTGGACACTCCAGAGACAGCCCACTCGCGCTGCTGCACCAGCTCCCTCCTCTCCACACACTGTACCAATCGCGTGTGAGAAGGGGAGAGTGCTGAACCGGACGTGTCCCGGTTTGTTGACAAGTGATTGCTCCGTCATTGGATAGAGTGATCACATGGTAAAGGACCACTGTCATCGGCCCTTTACCTCGATCCATTATGCACTGGGTCCAGAAGACCCGGCGCTCATGGACACTTCCAGGTGCATGCGGGAAACGCGAGTCTGGGAGGACGTCATTGTACGTCTTCCCAGAACTAGCCGGCCGTGCTGTAGTACTCATTCAGCTATGGCCCAGTCGGCAAGTGGTTAAAGTCTAAAATTGCTCTAATAATCTCCACCAAACTTGGGGTGGCAGACTCACAATTTCAGAAGCCAAATTGTGTTGTGATGTATAAAACAGATGCAATGGATGTTATACAGTAGATATAATAACAGCCTTTGCGCCTTTTTTCACTACCCCAACATTCGCCACTGCGGCTCCCTGTAAAAAATCACCGTCTGTGAGTCCAGGACAGATTAGAAGAATATTGGAGTTAGAAACAAATCAGACCAGTACCCACAAACTAAACAATTATAGGTATAAAATGATACTGCTGAAGAGAAAAAACAAATCTTGGCATCAACAATGTTTCTGTGAATTTTATTTAAAAACTGGCATGAAGATGGGTGTTGTATCTAATCACTGTGCCATATATCCTCCATCAACCTTCCACGGGTCTATATAATGCCCACTCCATTTTCTCCACTGGTCTTCATTTTCCACATTGCCATGCATCCAGTTATGAGCCACAAGGGCTGCATCAGGTCTATGCGTGTAACATGCTCAGATCTCAGTAAGTGCTGTCTTTTGCTCCACAATAATTAAAACCATTCCCTTTATTTGCTGAGAAATTTGCAATCAATAATTAAAATTATTAGCAGTAAAAGACCTAGGAATTCCTATCCCTGTAAAGGACCATTGGCTGGATGGGAACTAGATGTCTTTCTGGCTAGTTCCTATCCTTTAACAGGACCTGACCACCATGGAGAAAAAGATCCTTTAGCAGGATAGGAACTAGCTCTCACACTGTGAACTGTCTAGTTCCTATCCCTGTAAAGGATCTGTGTGAGCTGGAGCTAAGAAGGTCCCTTAGAAGAGGAGATTACTATCCCTGTAAAGGACAATTTCTATCTGGAGGTATAAAGGTCCTTTGGCTGGATGAGAACTAGCTTTATCACTTTTTCCTAAAGGAAAGACCACCACTCAATTTTGGATAACTTTATTTTTTTTTCTTACTTACCTTTTCTAAAGTACATTGTGTACTTTTATCCTAGCTCGGCAGCTGCCCAGGGTGTCCTTTCCTCCTTCTCCCCCGCTGCCTTCTGGGTCTGTGTGTTTCCCGGAAGACGACGGGACCATTCATAAAGCGCTGCGCGACTTGCGCATGCGCAGTAGGATACCATTTTCCGTTAGTTACAATGGCGGCATCTGTACCCGATCTGATGGACAGGTCGGCCTCGGGGGGCCGACATCGCGGGCTTCCTGGACAGGTAAGTGTCCTTATTAAAAGTTAGCAGTGTTTGTAGCTGCTGACTTTTTTTGGCTGGAACACCGCTTTAAGCAGGATAGGAACTAGCTCTCTCACTGTGAGCTGACTAGTTCCTATCCCTGTAACTGACCCATGTGAGTTGGAGCTAAGAAGGTCCCTTAGAAGAGGAGATTACTATCCCTGTAAAGGACCATTGCTATATGGAGGTATAAAGGTCCTTTGGCTGGATGGGAACAAGCTTTATCACTTTGAACCGTCTAGTTCCTATCCCTAGATTTCTCACTGTGAGCTGGCTAGTTCATATTCGTTAACAGGACGTGACCACTAGTGGGCTAAAAGGTCCTTTTGCAGAATAGGAACTAGCTCTCTCAGACTGAGCAAGCTAATTTCTATCCTGAGAAAGGACAGGGTCCTTCTACTGGAGAGGAACTAGTCGCGACCCTCAAAAGTCGTTTGGGGGAAACTTCACTAACCGGAAGTTGTCTGACTTCAGGAATTCTCTTATGGAGCCTAACGGGTCATAGCAACATCACTATAAAGTTTGAGCCATGAAAGAGTGACCAGTTATGTAGAGGCTGGATTTGACTGGAGAACAGATCTTGGAGGTGCAGCTGTACTTCGAGTGACCATAGTTTCTCCTTTTTAGTATTCCCGTAATTTGGTGAGATTCCATTCAGCATGTATTGTGGTGATCTCTCAACTTTCTATATCTTTAAGGCTGGCCATGTTCTTTCCTCCCCATTCTCTGTCCTCCCAACTCCCTTCCCCTCTTCCCTTCCCAACCCACCCCCCCCTTCTCCCTCTTCCTCTCTTCCCTTCCCCTTCCCCTTTTTTCCCTGGTCCCCCTTTCCTTCCCTTCCCCCTCCCTCTTTCTCCTCCCCCTCCCACTTTTTCTCTCCCCCCTCTCCCTTCCTCTTCTCGCCATCCTTTTTACTTCACCTCAAACCACACATGCACCTTCCTTTGGTTTCTCATCACCAAAAATCTCCACGTATTAGTATTCATAAAACTTTTAATAAATATTTATCATTCATACCTGATTCAATTACTTATTCCAATCAGTGATTTTTTTTTGCACTCCCCCTTGTCCACCGGGGGGGGGGGGGGAATCTGTGGGAATCCGCTGCTAGCCATGCCTGGTCCATTTGGGTGAGCAGATCTTCTCGTATCTATTTTACTATTACTATGCCTTGTAAATGATCTGTTTGTACAATTTGTATATTTCTTTGTATATTTTCTTTAATATACTGTTTCCTTATAGACCATTTCACCCTCCTGAAGAAGCGGTTTTACCACGAAACCGGTAGAGGAATATTTACACCCCACCTGAACAAACTGTACCGGGGAAACCTGCTATGAGTTAGTTCCCGTGTGGTGTATAGTGTATTATTTTACAAATTGTCTCTGTATACATTGTTGTGTTTTTAAGACATTGTTTATATATTGTTACAGAATACAATTTTGCATTTTTTAATCAATTTATGGCTATATCAGTACCGAGAAAGTCCATTCTAATTTTTCGGGTACCTATGTGTATGGGTTAGCCTCGGCAACTACCCCCACATCTTTACCCCCCTCCCCCAAACATACATGACCATAGTGAAGGAAGTTAGATTTTTTTTTTTCCCTTTGTTGCTACAAGCCTAGAGTGGGTAGTTCAGCAGGCAGCAAACGTGCGAAGAATGGAGAGTTGACTGGAGGCAGACGGCGTGAAGGGGAGTATTCATAGGGAGTCTGCGCTGGCTGCTGACTGAGCTAGCCAGGAGTCACTTGCGTTTGGGAGGAGGAGGAGGGAAAAGCTTCCTGCGAGCAGACACTGACCTGGGGAGACATAGGGGCTGAGACCAGCTATCAGCTGATTATGCCATATTAAAGCTACAAATATAAAATATATATTGCAGCGTAATAATCCTTAACCACCTCAATACAGGGCACTTAAACCCCCTTCCTGCCCAGACCAATTTTCAGCTTTCGGTGCTCTTACACTTTGAATGACTATTACTCAGTCATGCAACACTGTACCCAAATGAAATTTGTGTCCTTTTTCTCACACAAATAGAGCTTTCTTTTGGTGGTATTTAATCACTAATGGGTTTTTTATTTTTTGTGCTATAAATAAAAAAAGACCGTAAATTTTGTGAAAATTGCCTTTTTCTTTGTTTTTGTCATAAAATTTAGCAAATTAGTAATTTTTCTTCATAAATTTTGGCCACAATTTATACTGCTATATATCTTTGGTAAAAATAACCCAAATTAGTGTATATTATTTGGTCTTTGTGAAAGTTATAGAGTCTACAAACTATGGTGCCAATCACTGAAAATTGAAAACATCTGATCAGGCCTTCAGTACATCAGGTGAATCTCATTTCTTGAGGTACTAACAAGTCAGAAAAGTACAAATACCCCCCAAATTACCCCTTTTTAGAAAGTAGACATTCCAAGGTATTAAGTAAGTAGCATGGTTAGTTTTTTTAAGGTGTAATTTTTTCCCACAATTCTTTGCAAAAGGAAGATTTTTATTTTTTTTTTTTTTTCAAAATTATCATATTAACTGGTTATTTCTCTCACAGAGCATATGCATACAACAAATTACACCCCAAAATACATTCTGCTACTCTTACCGAGTATGGGGATACCACATGTGTGGGACTTTTACACAGCCTGGCCACATACAAAGGCCCAACATTGAAGTCGCACCATCAGGCGATCTACGAGCATAAATTGAACATCTCATTTCTCAACCACCTATTACACTTTTGAAGGCCCTGGAGCACCAGGACAAAGGAATTGCCCACAAAATGACCCCATTTTGGAAAGCAAACACCCCAACGTATAATCTATGAGGCATAATGAGTCTTTTGAACGGTTATTTTTTTTCCAGAAGTTTTTGGAAAATGTGGAAAAAAAATAAAAATGCATTTTTTTTACACAAAGTTGTCCATTTATAAGATATTTCCAACACATAGCAAATACATAGCAAAAATGACACCCCAAAATACATTCTGCTACTCCTCCTGAGTATGGCAATACCACATGTGTGGGACTTTTACACAGCCTGGCCACATACAAAGGCCCAACATTGAAGTAGCACCATCAGGCGATCTACGAGCATAAATTGAACATCTCATTTCTCAACCACCTATTACAATTTGAAGGCCCTGGAGCACCAGGACAAAGGAATTGCCCACAAAATGACCCCATTTTGGAAAGCAAACACCCCAACGTATAATCTATGAGGCATAATGAGTCTTTTGAACGGTTATTTTTTTTCCAGAAGTTTTTGGAAAATGTGGAAAAAAAATAAAAACGCATTTTTTTTACACAAAGTTGTCCATTTATAAGATATTTCCAACACATAGCAAATACATAGCAAAAATGACACCCCAAAATACATTCTGCTACCCCTCCTGAGTATGGCGATACCACATGTGTGGGACTCTTACACAGCCTGGCCACATACAAAGGCCCAACATTGAAGTCGCACCATCAGGCGATCTACGAGCATAAATTGCACATCTCATTTCTCAACCACCTATTACACTTTTGAAGGCCCTGGAGCACCAGGACAAAGGAATTGCCCACAAAATGACCCCATTTTGGAAAGCAAACACCCCAACGTATAATCTATGAGGCATAATGAGTCTTTTGAACGGTTATTTTTTTTCCAGAAGTTTTTGGAAAATGTGGAAAAAAAATAAAAACGCATTTTTTTTACACAAAGTTGTCCATTTATAAGATATTTCCAACACATAGCAAATACATAGCAAAAATGACACCCCAAAATACATTCTGCTACTCCTCCTGAGTATGGCGATACCACTTGTGTGGGACTTTTACACAGCCTGGCCACATACAAAGGCCCAACATTGAAGTAGCACCATCAGGCGATCTACGAGCATAAATTGAACATCTCATTTCTCAACCACCTATTACACTTTTGAAGGCCCTGGAGCACCAGGACAAAGGAATTGCCCACAAAATGACCCCATTTTGGAAAGCAAACACCCCAACGTATAATCTATGAGGCATAATGAGTCTTTTGAACGGTTATTTTTTTTCCAGAAGTTTTTGGAAAATGTGGAAAAAAAATAAAAACGCATTTTTTTTACACAAAGTTGTCCATTTATAAGATATTTCCAACACATAGCAAATACATAGCAAAAATGACACCCCAAAATACATTCTGCTACTCCCCCTGAGTATGGGGATACCACATGTGTGAGACTTTTACACAGCTTGGCCACATACAGTGGCCCAACATCCAAGTAGCACCATCAGGCGTTCTAGGAGAATACATTACATAGATAATTTCCTGGCAACCTATCATTTTTGAAGGCCCTTCATATTTCTAACACATAGCATGTACATACCAAGAATTACAATCCAAAATAAATTCTATTGCGGAAAGGATAAAAAAAAAGTATTACCTGTGCTTTTAGTAGTGTCCACAGAAGAGAGCACTGGTCCAGGCAGCAGTCAGGGATGTGCTTAGCCACAGCAATAACTATCCAGGCAGCAGGCAGGAATATTGTCTATAGTCGGCACAGCACAGTCCATAGGAATTGTCCAGGCAGAGACAGCCAGCACAGCCATAATATTGGTCCTGGTACACTGTTACCTGCAGACACACATTATTGTACCGCTCTCCAGCCCTTCATAAACATACTGCCTTTTGCTACAGCGAATTATTTTCATAGTCCAGGTAGCAGGCAGATGTGTGGTCCGTTCATGCGGCAGGCAAAGGCATGATGGCAGTAAGTCAGCAGAAGGCTGAGGGCCGCAATTGGGTAAGACCTGTGCACAGGGGCACAGGGGTAGAGGCTTCGACCCACCCAAATCTCTATGAAGCCTCCGGACTCCAGACCCTAATCCGGAAATTACAAAACCGGGAGAAAACAAAAAAAATTGTTATCTCCATCCGGAAAAACTATTCTGGAGCCCCTCACATATGTGAGACCCCTGTGTACTATAGTAGCAGGGCAACAGATCAGTCCAAGCGGTAGGCAAAAGCATAGTCCATAAAACAAGCCAGGGTCAGTTAACGTGCAAGCAGTCCAAGCGGTAGGCAGAAGAGTAGTCACAAAACAGGCCAGGGTCAGTTCACGAGCAAGCAGTCCAAACGGTGGGCAGAGGCATAGTCAAAACAGGCCAGGGTCAGTTCATGTGGAAGCAGTCCAAACGGTAGGCAGAGGCATAGTCAAAAAGCAGGCCAGGGTCAGTTCACATTGAAGGCAGTGGCATGGTTATTTGGGGAAGCATGGAAAATGATCAGCGAAAATGGGGAAAATATGGGCTAATAACTTGGGGATGTATGATACAGTTCGAAGCATTCACCAATGCAAAGGCCAGGTTGGGAGGGACACCGGGGACAATGGAAGCTGGTATCTTTTCGAAAACCTCTTCTGCTGCACACACGACATTTTTTTTGCCGTCTTCGGCCTGCTTCCGATGGTGGAATGTTGTACGGGAAGTGCCATTCATGAAGTCGGCTAACAGCATCAGAACGAGGTAATTCTGGGAGGGGTCTTTGTGGATAGATGAGGGACGTGACTACTTCTTCTATGAATTTTAGGAAGGAGGCGGGGCTTTCTGTGGATTTTGTGTAGATTATGTAGGAATTGTAAATGGCCAAATGAATTGCTACCTTCTTATACCAGAATCGGGACCTCCTTATTGACAAATAGGGCTGAATCATTTGGTCATTGAAATCCACCCCCCCCATGTAGAGATTATAGTCTTGGACACATGTCGGTTTTTCAATGGGACCTCGTCTTCGCTGAACTACAACTGCAGTGTCATCATGAATGGTGGACATCATGTGCACATCCCTCTTATCCTTCCACCTCAAGGCCAGCACTTCATTACATCTCAGTGTTGCTCTTTCCCCCTTTTTCAGCCTTTTGTTCACAATGGATTGTGGGAAGCCCTTCCTATTTTTTCTTGAAGTTCCGCAGGCCAGGGTTTTTTCAATATATAGGTGTCTGAAAAGGGGCAGGCTGGTATAAAAGTTGTCCAGGTATATATGATAGCCTTTTTTTAGAAGTGGGTAAGCCAGATCCCATACGATTTTTCCATTTGTGCCCATGTAGGCTGGGCACTCAGGGGGCTGGAGCTGGGAATCTCTTCCCTCATATATGCGGAATGCATATAGATATCCCGTGGCTCTCTCACACAGCTTGTAAAATTTGACTCCATATTTGGCCTTTTTGCTAGGAATATACTGTTTTATTCCTAGCCGGCCTGAAAATGGTACCAGGGACTCATCCACACATATATTCTTCTCGGGGACATAAAGTTCTGCAAATCGTTGGGAAAATGAATTTATTAGTGGGCGAATCTTGTATAGCTTATCTGAATTTGGATGATTGTTGGGAGGGCACTGGGTGTTGTCGTTAAAATGAAAGAATCTCATAATCATCTCATATCGGGACCTGGACATAGCGGCAGAATACATGGCCATATGGTGGATGGGGTGGGTGGACCAATAGGTATGTCCTTCATTTTTTTTTGTAAGCCCCATATTTAGGGTGAGGCCCAAAAACAATTTGAACTCCACAATATTCAAATCTCTCCACTCAAACGGACGGGCATAAGATGATTGGGGGTTGCTGGCAATATACTGCTGGGCATACAAATTTGTCTGGTCCACAATGAACTGCAGCAAAGTGTCGGGCATAAACAGGTGAAAAAAATTGATCTCTGTAAAATTTTGGGTGTTGGCCTGCACACCTGGCTGTGCTGTGAAAGGGGGAATATTTGGTGATCCCGAGTTGGAAGGCAGCCATGTTGGGTTGGCAAGACCATCTGGCATATAGGTAGCGGCCCTGGCTCTTGGGGGACGTGACACTCCAGTAGTTGGGGGAGTTGAATTTCCTGTGCTGGAACTCGGGTGTGATGTGGCAGCACTGGTACTGGGCATTTGTGCGCGGGGCCCATCTCTAGTGGCAGCACTGGTACTGGGCCTTTGTTCCTGGGGCCTATTGCTGGCGGCAGCACTGGTACTGGGCCTTTCTTCCTGGGGCCTATTTCTGGCGGCAGAGCTGGTACTGGGAATATAATCCCGGTTGCTGGCGGCTTCCTGGGTTCCAGAGTGTCGTGCCCTTTTAGAAGGGACCCATTCTTCATCCGAACCATTGCTACTCTCGATCGGCTCAAATGCCGAACTTGTTTCGGAATCAGAATGGGACTCTGATGAGAGCTCCCCGGTGCTCTCATCAGTCATAGAGAGGATCTGGAACGCCTCCTCACTTGTATATCCTCTTTTGGACATGGCTGTGTGGCGGGTAGCTGTGCGACGGGTGACAGATGGGTGACAGATGGGTGGCAGGTGACGGTCACTGATGGGCTGTGCGATGGGTGGCAGGTGACGTTCACTGAGAGGTGATGGTGTGATGGGCGATGGTCACAGATAGTTGACAGGCGACGGTCACTGATGGGTAACAGGGCACAGTCACTGATGGGTGACGGGTGAGAGGGCCCGGTCACTGATGGGTGACAGGCCACGGACGGTGACAGGTGATAGTCACAGATTGTTGACAGGCGACGGTCACTGATGGGTGACGGGTGCACCGCTAATGGTCACTGGTGGGTGACGGGTGACAGGGCACGGTCACTGGTGGGTGACGGGTGACAGGGCAGGTCACTGATGGGTGACGGGTGACAGGGCAGGTCACTGATGGGTGACGGGTGACAGGGCAGGTCACTGATGGGTGACGGGTGACAGGGCACGGTCACTGGTGGGTGACAGGGCACCGCTGATGGTCACTAATGGCAGTCTCTATGTGACAGGTGCACTTTTTATGGGGTGACTGTTGGGTGACAGATGACAATTGGGGGGGGCGATGGGACAGAAGTGGTGTTGGTGCAGACACTACAAATACAAAGATCTGTAACTCACTGCTCCTGGCTCTTCTCTCCTCACACTGGAAACGGTGTGTGAGGAGAGAAGGGCTAGTAACAGCTAGTGACAGCTCTTTGTTTACACTTAGTGATCGGCTGTGAATGGATCACAGCCGATCACATGGTACACAGCACTGGCCAATGGCTGTAAACTGTCAGTGACGAGCAGTGTTTCCCGGGGAACACGCCGCCACCGACGTGCACGCGCAGCGCGCTCACGATCGCGCGCATGCGCCGTGCAGTGCGGGATGTACCATTAGTGATCAGCCGTGACTTCATCACGGCCGATCACGTGGTAAACAGCCATGCCCAGTGGCTGTTCACCCCTGTCGGTGACGAGCGGTGTCTCGGTGACACGCCGCCACCGACAGTACAGGGCTGCGCGCTCACGATCGCGCGCATGCCCTGTTTAAACGGTGGACGTCATATGACGCCCACTCAGAACAATAGGCTTACCGCCCGGCCGTCATATGACAGTGGGCGGTAGGCTACTGGTTAAAGGATAAAAATAAAAGGATTGAGAAAGTAAACTAGACTTTCTCAAAAAATAGCGTGTTTTGTGGGCACAACATGAGGCAGTATGTGTAAAAATAAAATTATCTTTATTACAATTATTGTTAAAAACAATACACTATATAAAAGTTATGTGAGCACGAACCCAAGTTTATTTCTAGCACCACCTCCCAAGAAAAATTGTGTTTAGAACCAAAAGGAGTGGGGATTTTTAAGGTGCAAGTTGAATAAGTATCAAATATTTTTGTATAAAAAGACTTTTACTTTATTAAGAAAATACAATAAAATATTTTCCACATCAAAACATAAAAAGGAGATTTATATACAGAAGTGCCACATGTATTTAATTGCAGATGCAGTAACACAGCATAAACGATGTACTTCCCAGCATGTTTCGCCCATCCGTCGGGCTTCCTCAGGGGATGCTGGTGACATGCAGAGTACACTGCCTTCTAGCGAAAAACATATGACAATGGTTGTATATTAGAACACAACATAAATACAGAGAATATGAATTCATTTGCTTAAATTACATGCATGTAATTTAAGCAAATGAATTCATATTCTCTGTATTTATGTTGTGTTCTAATATACAACCATTGTCATATGTTAACCCCATCAGATCTTCACGCTTCCGCAGCATAGACTAACAGAAACACATCAAATACTCCAACCAACGCAGTGCGCCTGCGCGGGACAAAGTACAGCGTTCTGTCAAATGATATAACTCTAGAACGCCAAATCAGATTGCACCGGTGAGGTGCCGATTGGTACAATAATTTAAAGGAAGATGCACTGTAGAAAAGTGAAATGCTGATCTAAAAATGCTAAAATCTGCATTCCTCCAGCAGGGCAGTGGTTCAGAAAATATTGAAGCCAGAGACAGTAAGGCAACTAGTATTTTAGCATTTTCAGAGGAAGGTCAATGCTTGCAGATATATACATACAGTATCTCACAAAAGTGACACCCCTCAATTTTTTGTAAATATTTTATTATATCTTTTCATTCGACAACACTGAAGAAATGACACTTTGCTACAATGTAAAGTAGCAAGGGTACAGCTTGTGTAACAGTGTAAATTTGCTGTCCCCTCAAAATAACTCAACACACAGCCATTAATGTCTAAACCGGTGGCAACAAAAGTGAGTGCACCCCGAAGTAAAAATGTCCAAATTGGGCCCAATTAGCCATTTTACCTCCCCGGTGTCATGTGACTCGTTAGTGTTACAAGGTCTCAAGTGTGAATGGGGAGCAGGTGTGTTAAATTCGGTGTTATCGCTCTTACTCTCTCATACTGGTCACTGGAAGTTTAACATGGCACCTCATGGCAAAGAACTCCTGAGGATCTGAAAAAGAAAAATTGTTGCTCTACATAAAGATGGCCTAGGCTATAAGAAGATTGCCAAGACCCTGAAGCTGAGCTGCAGAACAGTGGCCAAGACCATACAGCGGTTTAGCAGGACAGGTTCCACTCAGAACAGGCCTCGCCATGGTCAACCAAAGAAGTTGAGTGCACGTGCTCAGCGTCATATCCAGAGGTCTTTGGGAAATACTGTAGCTGTATGAGTGCTGACAGCATTGCTGCAGAGGTTGAAGGGGTGAGGGGTCAGCCTGTCAGTTCTCAGACCATACGCCGCACACTGCATCAAATTGGTCTGCATGGCTTTCGTCCCAGAAGGAAGATTCTTCTTAAGATGATACACAAGAAAGTCTGCAAACAGTTTGCTGAAGACAAGCAGACTTAGGACATTGATTACTGGAACCATGTCATGTGGTCTGATGAGACCAAGATAAACTTATTTGGTTCAGATGGTGTCAAGCATGTGTGGCGGCAACCATGTGAGGAGTACAAAGACAAGTGTGTCTTGCCTACAGTCAAGCATGGTGGTGGGAGTGTCATGGTCTGGGGTTGCATGAGTGCTGCCAGCACTGGGGAGCTACAGTTCCTTGATGGAACCATGAATGCCAGCATGTACTGTGACATACTGAAGCAGAGCATGAACCCCTTCCTTCGGAGATTGGGCCCCAGGGCAGTATTCCAACATAACGACCCCAAACACACCTCCAAGACGACCACTGCCTTGCTAAAGAAGCTGAAGGTAAAGGTGGTTTATACACAGGGAGAACAAAAAAAAACAGATTTTGTTGGAACATATTACACCATGAAGCCCTCTTCTGTTCCTATCCTATGAGATTCTCCAGATCCTTGCTTGTATGTAAAGAGCGATCCCAGGAGTGAGATTTCCCTTCAATGGTTCCTTTGCAGCAGGCGGACATCTCCTTGTCATGAGACTATCACAAGCTGATCTGCTGGCAGGCTAATGCACAGGCGTTTCTGATCTCTATCACTTGAGATCCAACATATCTGGTAAGCAGTTTGTATTATCACACCTTACATCTCATCTCAGACTGTTGCATTGAAGAGTAGATGCCCCGTTCCTTAGAGAACTATATAAGGACTTCCCTCTGCTCACTTCGTTCTTTCAGATGTTACATGGACTTTTCTTGGGTTTAAACACATTTTTATTATATTTTTTGAATCACGCGTTTGACATATATCATTTTTGATGTATTTACATATGCAATGCTGAGGTTTTTATATTTTGCTTGCTCTTTTTTATATATTCACATATAGTCGTTTTTTGATTGGATTTGCGCACCTGTTTTCCCTATTCCATTTTGTGGTTAGCGCAAATATTCCTTTGTCCTTGATAAAGGTGATGGACTGGCCAAGCATGTCTCCAGACCTAAACACTATTGAGCATCTGTGGGGCATCCTCAAACGGAAGGTGGAGGAGCACAAGGTCTCTAACATCCACCAGCTCCGTGATGTCATCATGGAGGAGTGGAAGAGGACTCCAGTGGCAACCTGTGAAGCTCTGGTGAACTCCATGCCCAAGAGGGTTAGGGCAGTGCTGGAAAATAATGGTGGCCACACAAAATATTGACACTTTGGGCCCAATTTGGACGTTTTCACTTAGGGGTGTACTCACTTTTGTTGCCAGCGGTTTAGACATAAATGGCTGTGTGTTGAGTTATTTTGAGGGGACAGCAAATTTACACTGTCATACAAGCTGTACACTCACTACTTTACATTGTAGTAAAGTGTAATTTCTTCAGTGTTGTCACATGAAAAGATATAATAAAATATTTACAAAAATGTGAGGGGTGTACTCCCTTTTGGGTGATACTGTAGATAGATAGTTCCACTGACGTAAAGTGAGGCTCTGATGGGGACTATGATGTAAACAGAGGAACCAATGGGGACTATGATGTAAAGAGAGGATCATATGGGGACTATGACGTAAAGAGGCTCATATGGGGACTATGATGTAAAGCGAGGCTCCGATGGGGACTATGATGTAAAATGAGGCTCTGACAGGGACTATGATGTAAAATGAGGCTCCGTCGGAGATTATGACATCAATGCTGTCAGTGATGTAATAGTCCCTGTGTGAGAGAGAGAGACACACACACACACAGAAAGAGAGAGAGAGAATGACACAGAGAGAGACAGAAAGAAAGACACAGAGAGAGAGGGAGACAGAGGATAGACAGTGAGAGACACAGACAGAGGAGAGGAGGGAGAGTTGGCTCTACTGATGTCTGGGATCCCATTGGGGGGATTTCCGTTCATTTACTCTCCCAAAGACATAACAGGAAGTGAGATCTGAAGATATAACTCTGTTGTCACTTTTCTTTTTTAGTAATATTTTCCTCTATTTCTGTTTTGGTGGCTGCAGTACAGGGAGTGTAAGAACTTTTTTCCTAACCCTCCGCTACTCCATCCAAAATTAGAAAATAAAGTTTCTCAATAAAACAAAAAAATTCACCAAACCCTCCTCTGAAAAGTGCATGAACAAGGCTATATACCTCCTCATCCTGTCACTGGGTGACACCTGTCCATAAAGATACACAGTGTTGTCACCGGAGGGTACTAGTTCCCATATGGAACTACAAGCTGGCACTCTGACACATGCCAAGTCTAACCTTGTAGTGTACTCTAGGCTATACTAGATCAAAGCTTGCTCTCGTGTAGCAAACATTTGCACCTGAGCGATCAGATGTGCTTTTCCAGAAGTACAACAATGCTCAATTATAGGGCAGCAATCATATTATGCGATTTGTAAAAGCTTTCACATTTTTGCACGTTCTTGCGCACTTTTGCACTATTCGCATGGGGCAGCCTATTGATTTCAGTGGGCTGCCCTGTGCAGGACAAATGCGGTAAAGTAGCTCATGTACCTTTTTTGCGCGCAAAAAAAAAAAGCATGTATTTTGCATGCGTTTACAAAATGCTCAGGTATGGATGGGGCCTAAAGCCCAATTTCAGGCAAAAATTGTAATTCTCCTATGTCTCACTCCCACCCCCTCTAACCAGTCTGGTACTGTTTTTTTGGTTTTTTTTGGCCTACCTGGTAAAATCCACCATCCAGATCCAGGTATTCAGGTTATCCCTCACTGTCCTGTCCCCTCAAGATCACTACTTTTCGGGATTTTGAGAGAATCTGCTGCTGGACTGCCAATAGGAAGTGTCCACATCAGGCAAGCAGTGATGTGGGTACCTATGGAAGGACCTTGTGTTTTGTCCTTTCGCTTAGCAGAAAACCACAAACTTTATTAGAGCATTGTACAAAAAAGGAACATAAAAAAAAATCATACCATACATTTTTTTGATGTTAGCATCCATATTATCACCAATACTTTGTGTGTGTCACAGTAAGAGGAGAGACCTACCAATTTCGCCTAAACTCATCTGGATCTGGACAGTGGATTTTACCAGGTAAGCCAGAAAAAATCCTTTACATGACTGGTTAGAGGGGGTGGGAGTGAGGGATAGGAAACATTTAACTTTTGCCTGAAATTGGGCTTTAGGCCCCATTCATACCTGAGCATTTTGTAAATGCTTTTTTTTGCGCGCATTTATAAAACGCATGAAAAGCACTGACTACTACAGTGATTTTATGCCTCCATGGTGCTCCCACAGGTATGGAATATGTATACTTACATTGGTCCAACATGGAACAATGTAAATATTGCCATACATGGATTTCAGCTTTAAAGCCCAACTCCAGACATAACCTGAAATTTTTCCCTTGCCTTCCTCCAACCCCCTCTAACCCATCATCTAAGAGATTTGTATGACTTACCCGGTAAAGCAAAGTATGCAGTATTTACATAAGTCCATTATCCAGGTCCCTCACTGCCACATGATCCAGATGTGCAGGTTATCCCCCACTGTCCTATCCCATTGCAATGACATCACTCTTCCTCTGGATCCTGAGAGTACCCTGCCAATGGAGAGCCAATAGGAAATGTCCACATCACCCAGGCAGTGACGTGGACACATAAAGAAGGACCCTGCTGGAAGAAAATAGAAGAAGAGTGAAGGATTAGAACCCAAAAGTCATATGACTGTGGATTCCGGTTGGTAGAAGGGTTATTTTAAAAGTGGGAGGAGCCAGGAGTGGATGAGGATATAATGACCATCATATAGTTACATATTAGGTGAGGTTGAAAAAAGACACAAGTCCAACCTATGTGTGTGGTTATATTTCAGTATTACCTTGTATATCCCTGTATGTTGTGGTCGTTCAGGTGCTTATCTAATAGTTTCTTGAGACTATTGATGCCCCCCGCTGAGACCACCGCCTGTGGAAGGGAATTCCACATCCTTGCCGGTCTTACAGTAAAGAACCCTCCACGTAGTTTAAGGTTAAACCTCTTTTCACGTGTCTTGTTAAACTCCCTTCTGCAAAAATTTTTTATCCCTATTGTGGGGTCACCAGTATGGTATTTGTAAATTGAAATCATATCCCCTCTCAAGCATCACCTTCTCCAGAGAGAATAAATTCAGTGCTCGCAACCTTTCCTCATAATTAATATCCTCCAGACCCTTTATTAGCTTTGTCACCCTTCTTTGTAATCGCTCCATTTCCAGTACATCCTTCCTGAGGACTGGTGCCCAGAACTGGACAGCATACTCTAATGCCGCGTACACACGGTCGGACTTTTTACTGCTGTGAATTCAGAAGGAGAGTGCTGTCAGTCTTATGAAGTTTGCTATGACTAAGGCCCAAAAATACAGAAACGCATCAGCATTTTTTGTTTATTGGAATAAAGAAGATTTTATATGCATTGAACACCTGGGTGTTGATGTTTCTCTATTTGAACGTGGAAGGGGATAAAGTCAACTACTTCTGCCATCAAGGTCCCTTGCCATCATCGTTTCCTGCTGCCGGGACCACAAATCCAGGTGTGCAGGTTATTTCCTACTGTTCTGCCCCTTGGATTATTATTATTATTTTTATTAACCACTTCAGCCCCGGAAGGATTAACCCCCTTCCTGACCAGAGCACTCTTTACAGTTTGGCACTGCGTTGCTTTAACTGCTAATTGCGCGGTCCTGCAATGCTGTACCCAAACTAAATTTGCGTCCTTTTCTTCCCACAAATAGAGCTTTCTTTTGATGGTATTTGATCATCTCTGCCGTTTTTTTTTTTTGCGCTATAAACGGAAAAAGACAGAAAATTTTGAAAAAAAATGATATTTTCTACTGTTATAAAAAAATCCAATAAACTTAATTTTAGTCATACATTTAGGCCAAAATGTATTCGACCACATGTCTTTGGTAAAAAAAATGTCAATAAGTGTATATTTATTGGTTTGCGCAAAAGTTATAGCGCCTACAAACTAGGGTACATTTTCTGGAATTCACACAGCCTTTAATTTATGACTGCCTATGTCATTTCTTGAGGTGCTAAAATGGCAGGGCAGTACAACCCCCCCCCCCAAATGACCCCATTTTGGAAAGTAGACACCCCAAGGAAATTACTGAGAGGTATGTTGAGCCCATTGAATATACATTTTTTTTGTCCCAAGTGATTGAATAATGACAAAAAAAAAATTACAAAAAGTTGTCACTAAATGATATATTGCTCACACAGGCCATGAGCATATGTGGAATTGCACCCCAAAATACATTCAGCTGCTTTTCCTGAGTACAGGGATACCACATGTGTGACTTTTTGGGAGCCTAGCCGCGTACGGGGCCCCGAAAACCAATCACCGCCTTCAGGATTTCTAAAGGCGTAAATTTTTGATTTCACTCCTCACTACCTATCACAGTTTTGAAGGCCAAAAAAAGCCCAGATGGCACAAAACCCCCCAAATGACCCCATTTTGCAAAGTAGACACCCCAAGATATTTGCTGAGAGGCATGTTGAGTCCATGGAATATTTTATATTTTGACACAAGTTGCGGGAAAGTGACAAATCCTTTTTTGCCACCTGGGCATTCCATGGCCTCCGAAACTGTGATAGGCAGTGAAGAGTGAAATAAAAAATTTACGCCTTTAGAAAGCCTGAAGGCGGTGCTTGGTTTTCGGGGTCCCGTACACGGCTAGGCTCCCAAAAAGTCTCACATGTGGTATCCCCATACTCAGGAGAAGCAACAGAATGTATTTTGGGGTGTAATGTCACATATTCCCATGGCATGTTTTGAGCAATATATCATTTAGTGACAACTTTGTGCAAAAAAAAAAAAATTTGTCTTTATCCCACAACTTGTGTCACAATATAAAATATTCTATGGACTCGACATGCCTCTCAGCAAATAGCTTGGGGTGTCTACTTTCCAAAATGGGGTCATTTGGGGTGGGGGTTTGAACTGTCCTGGCATTTTATGCACAACATTTAGAAGCTTATGTGACACATCACCCACTCGTCTAACCACTTGAAGACAAAGCCCTTTCTGACACTTTTGTTTACATGAAAATTTTTTTTTTTTTTTGCAAGAAAATTACTTTGAACCCCCAAACATTATATATATATATTTTTTTTTAAGCAAGTGCCCTACAGATTAAAATGGGTGTTTCTTTTTTTTTTCACACAGTATTTGCGCAGCGATTTTTCAAACGCATTTTTGGGGGAAAAAACACACTTTTTAAAATTTTAATGCACTAAAACACACTATATTGCCCAAATGTTTGATGAAATAAAAAAGATGATCTTAGGCCGAGTACATGGATACCAAACATTACATGCTTTAAAATTGCGCACAAACGTGCAGTGGAGACAAACTAAATACATTTTTAAAAGCCTTCAAAAGCCTTTACAGGTTACCACTTTAGATTTACAGAGCGGGTCTACTGCTAAAATTACTGCCCTCGATCTGACCTTCACGGTGATACCTCACATGCATGGTGCAATTGCTGTTTACATTTGACGCCAGACCGACGTGCTTGCGTTCGCCTTTGCGCGAGAGCAGGGGGGGACAGGGGTGCTTATTATTTTTTTTGCTTTTTTATCTTATTTTTAAACTGTTCCTTTCATTTTTTTTTTTTTATCATTTTTATTGTTATCTCAGGGAATGTAAATATCCCCTATGATAGCAATAGGTAGTGACAGGTACTCTTTTTTTTTTTTTGAAAAAATTGGGGTCTATTAGACCCTAGATCTCTCCTCTGCCCTCAAAGCATCTGACCACACCAAGATCGGTGTGATAAAATGCTTTCCCAATTTCCCAATGGCGCTGTTTACATCCGGCGAAATCTAAGTCATGAAATGCTCATAGCTTCCGGTTTCTTAGGCCATAGAGATGTTTGGAGCCACTCTGGTCTCTGATCAGCTCTATGGTCAGCTGGCTGAATCACCGGCTGCATTCTCAGGTTCCCTGTTGGGACAGGAGAGCCAGAGGAAAACATCTAAGATGGTGGGGGGGCCATTCCCTCCCACTGCTTGTAAAAGCAGTCTAGAGGCTAATTAGCCACTAGGATTGCTTTTACATAAAAGCCGACCGCTGGCTGAAAAGAATGATACCAAGATGATACCTAAACCTGCAGGCATCATTCTGGTATAAACCACTCAAAGTCCAGCAACATACCAGTACGTTGCTGGTCCTTGTTGGGCATATATTGTAATCTTGTAGGCTGAACGAAAGAAAGATTGATCGGTGGGTATGCCCACAATTAGAATACCTCCCTTCATCCACCCACTTCTAATGATGGGCATACATGCACCATTTATATATGCCGAAGCATGGGGGCATCCTCCCACAAAAGGTAAGAGCAAATCGCTCCTCCGCCCCTGCTGCCCCCATGCTTCGGCATATATCACCTCCGCTGGAGTCACGGCTTTATATATCGTGGGAGCTAACGCTGTTGCTGTCAAGATAAATAAATCCGCGCTGCAGCTGAATGGCGTACCTGAAGACAAAAAATGGTTAACAATAAAACACAGTAAACGGTAAAGTATAAAAAATTGCATACCTGAAAGAGCAAACATGATAAAACATAATAACAATAAAACATTGCAGAATAGAATACAGTAAAAAAGAGCAGAAGAATAGAGAGAGAACAATAAAACGACAACTATTTTTTTTTGTTTTTTTACACTTTTTTTTGTAACTAACTTTTGTAACTGTAACCGGTTCCAGGTTCGGGTCTCTCAAAATGCGATGGCATTTATCTGGGCTGATCCCGCTAACACTGCGTTTTTAGGAACCCTAAACTGCTGGGGACGCTAGTATAGATCTGATCGGATCATATATTGATCCGTTCAGATACTATACCACTAAGGGGGGTGTACGGTGCGTGCATGGGTGTTAGCGGTACCGGCACTAACCTGACGCTGCCTGGAGTGACGCAGACCCTATCTGACCCTAAAACCTAACTTATATCACCGCCGGGCGATCGGGGGGCTAAACCTTTATTCGGTAATAAACGGCGGGTGACCTGACACTATAAAAAATAAACTAACTAACCAGCGTCACCTGTAACACTTATATGGTGATCACTGGTGAAAGGGTTAACTAGGGGGCAATCAAGGGGTTAAAACCTTTATTAGGTAGTATATGGGGGTCCCTGACGCTATAAAACGCTGACCGCGAACCTATATATTTACCTTCCTAACTAGCGTCACCAGTGACACTAATACAGCGATCAGAAAAACTATCGCTTAGTGACACTGGCGACGGGGGATGATCAAGGGGTTAAAACTTTGTTAGGGGGGTACCCTAGACCTAAAGGGGGCCTAACACTAACTGCCCTACCACACTAACTGTCACAAACTGACACCAATGCAGTAATCAGAAAAAAAAAAAACTGCTTGGTGTCAGTGTGACGGGGGGGATGATGGGGGGTGTATAGTATGCCTAGTGTATTTTACTGTGTGTGTAGTGTTTGTGCACTCACATCGATGTCTTCTCTCCTCGGCGCCGGAGCGGAAAATACCGAGCCGAGGAGAGGTGACATCACTTCCTCCGCTTCTGTTTACTATACAGAAGCCGAGGAAGCATTTCATTTGCCAGGAGCGATCGCGAGGGGGGGGGACCCACGAATGAGTGGCCTCCCCCTCACCTTTGATCGCCCCTGACGAGAATTCGACTGCCGCAGGCACCGGGGGGGTCCAATCGGACCCCCCGCCCACTGGCAGGCAAGGACGTACAGGTAAGTCCTTATGCCTGCCCGTGCCATTCTGCCGACGTTTAGCGCGAACAGTTAGCACAGCACTTTACAACATTAGTGCAAAGGGGGTGACATCACTCCTCTTCTGTATCCTGAGAAGACCCTGCTGGTGAGCCAATGTCCACCTTATGCAGGCAGTGATGTCGCAACCTGAAGAAGGACCTCACTGGAAGAAAAAAAGAGAAGAATGAAGGATCAGGGCCCAAAAGTCATGTGACCGTGGGTTTTGGTAGGTAGAAGAGGAATTTTAAAAAATGTTATTTTTTCTCAAGCAGGCAGTGATGTGGACACCTAAATACATGCAAAAAAGTGCCCGTTACGCTAATTTTTTTTTTAGGCGCTCCTGTCCCAAAAAGAGAAACGCCTTTACTTTTTTGGCGCAACAAGTGACAGCACATTGCTCAGATGTGAATAGGCCCTATAGGATAAAATGAAAATCTTATGGTGCATTTACACTTAGCATTTGGCGAACACACATACAATAGCACAAATTTGCACATATTTACGAAACTAATTTAAAAAAATTCCGAGGGGCGAGGCTGGCACCGGACCGAGATGGCGGCTTGATCAGCGTGCTCCGACATCTAGGGAGGATACGCCAGCTTTCAACAGCAGAACAGTGAAGTTTCACAAGTGAGGAGATGTGCAGAGAGAAGCGGCCCCGCTGCCCGTTCTCAGGCGGATCAAGCCACACAGGTGAGCCGCACTAATCCGGAGATATTCCAGTCCCAGCATGCGGCCGCACAGTCTCTCTCCCAGGCCTCCACAAAAGGCTCCGCACAGGATCCGGCGCAGCTTCCCCGCCACAATGCTGTGAGTCAGCCCACACAGCTCAGCACGCTAGATCCTGGGGAACAGCCGAACGGAGCCAGGTAAGCTACACAGCCATCCCACTCTTGAGTATGGCAGACCTGCAGCTTTTGGCGTTCGATATAAAAAATACCCTGACCGCAGATCTTCCAAGATTTATCGGCCATCACTCTACAGCACAGAAGAGAGCTCCGCCCCCTTCTCAACGTTTCGTGAGACAGACACATCACGTATCGCTGGAAGTACCCATTTTGTCTGGCAGCGATGGTGGGAAATCGTACTGCTCTCCTTTGCACACCAATGGACCTCCGTGCATTCTGTGACACCCTGGATATCCAGCTGGTTGCTGTACCTGATCGGTACAGCGAGTTTATGCACCCTGAACCCTGGATCTCCACTCATCAAGGAGCGACCCCTCGCTCACAACGCTCTCGTCAGACGCCGCAAATCTTCCTCTAAAGCCGCGTACACACGGGCGGACTTTTCGATCAGACTTTCAACGGACTTTCGACGCACTTTTGACTGATTTTTTAATGAACGGACTTGCCTACACACGATCACACCAAAGTCCGATGGATTCGTACATGATGACGTACATCGGACTAAAATAAGGAAGTTGATAGCCAGTAGCCAATAGCTGCCCTAGCATCGGTTTTTGTCCGTCGGACTAGCATACAGACAAGCGGATTTCTGGGTCCGCCGGAGTTACGACGTAAAGATTTGAAGCATGTTCCAAATCTGCTGAAGATCCGATGAAGCCCACACACGATCGGATTGTCCACCGGACTCAGTCCGTCAGACCAGTCCGGTCGAACAGTCCGACCGTGTGTACGCTGCATAACTCACAAAGGAGACACGCAGATGACCTCACGGATCGCGACCCGAGATCATCACCCTTATCGTCCCGTCGGAAGACAGCGCATTGAGCCCACACCAGCTAAAGCAGTGAGTAGCCTCGTACTTTGAACCCTTCCGCACCCCTTGCTGGCATGTTTGCCGTTGCATGTCGTTTTTGTGTTCTGCCTGGATCCCTTACGCTAACCCTCACTGAAACTCCTGCGAATGCTTCAATGCTTTTGCTGTTATGCGGATAGTGTTCAAGTCGTCGCCTGAAGCCATACACAGGGTGCGACCCATCGAACTACTACCCATGACTTGTAGCTGGCATACGGCTACCTCTTGAAAAAAGCCTACCTCTCATTAGCCTTTAACGCTGTCTGAGTCCCGAGAGGCTCTTATGCCATTGACCTTAGGCGGTTTCAAATTTTGTTACGTTCTTGTTCCCCCCCCCCCAGGTTTTACTTTTTTATCTTTGCTCTCCCTCAGGCCCATACTGCTATCTGAAGAACTGCATAAGAAACCTTCTCGGCCTAACCGATAGAACTATGGCGCATGGGCCTCACTCAGGTTTATCAAGTTTACCGGTGACCCCTCTGCAAGCTGTACCCAAACTAATACTGCATCTGTAAGTAAGCGAATGTTACTGTGATGGACATTAGGTACAACACCCATGCCTCATCAACATTCAGATATAATCTGTAACACTTGAGCCTTTTGCATCATTGTCTCGTACCATATATTTTGATAGGCTTGACAATGAGGCAATGCGGGTACCAGTTTACGGGGTTTGCAACTACTGGCTGCTTCCCGTGGCCTATGACAAATTGCAGGCCACGGGAATCAATCGATGGAAGGAAAGGTATCCCGTGCAGACTGGTGGTGTGTTGGGGATTTGAAGGGGGGAGTCATGTCACCACATAAAGGCCGCTTAGGGCCCTAAACTACCCACCCTTGATCGCAAGGAGTTAGATAGTTAAATTGTTTACCATGCAAGGCGTAGGTGAGCGAAAGCAAAACCTCGGGCAGCCAGAGGGTCAGCCGTTCTGACTCCGGGCCTAAGGGCGTAGAGGTCAAGGTATCCTAACACGCTCCTCTCATTTGGGGGGCCCCAGCAGGACACTGATCCTAATGCAACGCAAACTTTTGGTTTATGCTGTTTTTTTTCCAAAGGCCCCAGTAGCCCTTTAATCTTAAAGCGGGAACTCCACAACAAGCCTTGTACTTGCTGGAGAGATTATCTCTCTGCTCCTCCTCAATGTTATGTTTGCTGACTTACTGTTCTACATGTTATCATTTTATTATGTGCTATCCCTGGATTGTCGATGGTGCTTACTCCCTGGGGCTAGACTCCTATCCCAACTCAGAGTGGCAGGTTCCCCTTTGAACTATATCTGGCTAACCCGCCCTTTATCCCACTTGTACCCTTATCCTGTCCAAACAGGTGGTTTAGCAGGCCTGTTTTCACCTCCAGAAATTAAGCCGTGATCCTCTTTCACCTTTCAATTTTTCCTTTTTTCACTTCTCTCCCTCCCTTCTCTCTCTCTCCCACTCCCCCCTCCCCCCCTTTTTTCCCCCTTCTCTCTTTCCTCCCTCCCTTCTCTCTTATAACCCCCCTCCCCCATATCCCGCTCACTACCCTCTCCAGCTCCACATATCCCTGGCTAGTCGCTGATACAATCATCCCAATATAGCCGCTACACAACTAGATCATATCGCTCAATACAGCACGCTCAGCTCCCCTCTCTCTCAAAATGTATTCCCTTAAGGCTAAAGGCTTGAACATCCCGGAAAAACGCAGCAGTGTCCTGGCGGAGGCATCATGACTTAGGGCTCAAATCCTTTTTATCCAAGAAACATACTTTAAATCCAAAGCAACACCACGGTTCCATATTGACTGATATCCCATGGCCTATCATGCCACCTGCCCTGACTCAAAGACTAAGGGGATCTCCATTCTGCTCTCTAAAACATTACCCTTTAACGTTAAAGATCAGATAGTAGACCCAGAAGGCAGATTTATCTTCCTGAAGGGCCTATGGAGAAACAAACCAGTGACACTAGCCAACTTTTACTGCCCCAACTCCAGACAAGTCACATTTATACGGGAGATCGTTGCGAAACTCACACTCTTTCACACAGGCCTATTAATCTTTGGAGGCGATTTTAATGTACCGCTAGACCCTCTAGTAGATACCTCTTCTGGCACCTACTTCCTTCCATACTCTGCCCTATGCCAAATTAAGCTCCAACTCGCATCCCTGACATTACATGACACTTGGCGAACTCTTTACCCACGAGACAGAGACTACACCTTCCAGGCCCGGACTGGGACAAAAAATAGGCCCGGGCATTTTAGACTGAGCAGCCAACTTTTCCAGGGACCGGGGGAGAGATGTCGGTAGACATTCGCGGGGGTGGCTGGTGTCGGTCCTCCACACTGTAATGTGCAGAGACACTGTGATATAAAGGGGACTGCACTGTAATGATTACAGTGCAGTCCCCTTTATATTACAGTGTCCCAGTCCTATTCTGGCCATACAATGCTAGTATTGTCTGTCTCCTATTGTGCCCACACTGCCCAGTGACACTGACCTGCTCTCTCTGGTGGTCCTGGACAGCATGGCGCTCTCTTTCTGGTGGTGCGGTACAGCGTAGCTCTCTCTGGTGGTACGGTACAGCGTGGCCCACTGGTGGAGCGGGTACAGCGTGGCTCTCTCTCTCTGGTGGTGTGGTTCAGCGTGGCTCGCTCTGGTGGTGCGGGTACAGCGTGGCACTCTGGTGGTGTGGGAACAGCATGGCGCTCTGGTGGTGCGGGTACAGAATGGCACTCATGGCTCTCTCTGGTGGTGCGGGTACTGCGTGGCTCTCTGGTGGTGCAGGTACAGCATGGCTCTCTCTGGTGGTGCGGGTACAGCGTGGCGCTCATGGCTCTCTCTGGTGGTGCAGGTACAGCGTGGCACTTATGGCTCTCTCTGGTGCTGCAGGTACAGCGTGGCGCTCTGGTGGTGCGGGTACTGCATGGTTCTCTGGTGGTGCGGGTACAGCGTGGCTCCCATGGCTCTCTGGTGGTGCGGGTACAGCGTGGCTCTCTGGTGCGGGTACAGTGTGGCTCTCATGGCTCTGGTGGTGCGGGTACAGCGTGGCTCTCTGGTGGTGCGGGTACAGCGTCCTGTAGTACTTGCTTGTTTCTGGGTTTTCTCTTCCCCCCCAGCAGAGTGCATGCTGGGGACTGTAGCCGTCTCCCTGCTGAGATCAATTGGGCATCCAATCTCTGGGACTACATTTTCCATGATGCCCAACTAGTCATTTCTGATTGGCCCTCCTCTGTGGCCAATTGGGAGGGAAGAAGAACAAGCCAGAGCCTTTCTTCTCTCCCGTCCCGTGCTGCCGACAAGCCTGACATGAGAAAGGGGGAGAGAGGGAGGGGACATCCTGACAGCGGCCCAGGGGAGGAGGAGGAACGAGGGGCTGAGAGCGGAACTGTCAGCGCGGCTCTGAGGCTGAGCTGTGTGTGAGAGACACACAGCTCAGCCCACGCAGCCGCTAGTTCCGCCGGAGAAGGCACAGGCACGGCCGCATAGCGGTAGGCGAGCGGCGGCCGTGGCCTGTGTTAACCCTGTCCAGGCCACGGTCCATTACCTCCCGCTGTGCGGCCTGAACATCAACAGCCCACGGAACGGGCGGCCCACCGGGCAAATGCCCGGTTTGCCCTATGGCAAGTCTGGGCCTGATACCTTCTTTTCCCCTCCACACAACAGGTATTCAAGATTGGATTACCTCTTTGTGACACAGGCAGACCTACCATATCTGCATAGCACCACTATAGAGAGCATGACATTGTCTGATCATCACTCTATCACCACCACCTTCCGATTTCCCGAGGTAGTTACCTCCACCAAAACTTGGAAACTAGATGCGTTCCTTCTTGCGAACCCCGGAGACTTGGCAGATCTTAGACAGGAGCTAGGGGCCTTCTTTCTCCGCAATGACACACCGGATGTCTCCCCCATGACGCAATGGGAAGCCCATAAATGTGTCATTAGGGGCCAACTCCTTTCGGCGCCAGGCTCTGGTATTAGCACTATCAGATAAAATACGTACTCTAGCACTTGCAACATCGCAGGAATTGAAGGAAACACGCTCCCTTCTTCAAGAAGAACTTTTTAAAAGGGCACGCAGGCGTATCACCCTGACTCTAAAACTGTTTTATGAGCAGAGTAATAAGCCAGGTAGGCTGCTAGCCAGTGCCACCCAACAATGTAAATTAACCTCCACAATCCATCATATTGTGGATTCCTCAGGTAGGACATATACTAAAAACGAGGACATTGCACATCAGTTCCATTCCTTCTGTAGTAATCTCTATAACCTGAGTTCGGGAGACACGGATCATACTGCGCAACTGAACCAACAGGAATTGATTAAAGAATTCCTGAGCAAATATAGCCCTTCTGCCTTGTCAGCAGATGACTCACAAGCTGTTGAGGTTCCCCAGACACTAGAGGAGTTCTTAGAGGCACTCATAACTACAAAACCAGGTAAAAGTCCAGGCCTAGATGGTTACACGGCCCTTTACTATAAGACTTTCTCAGAGATTCTGGCGCCACACTTTCTCAAAGCATTGAATTCACTCCCCACCTCTCTTAGCAGATCAGATAGACTCTTGGAAGCTTATATCTCTGAAATCCCCAAGGAAGGGAAAGACCCCACCAACGTTGCTAGCTATCGTCCAATCTCTCTCCTGGCGAATCGCTTGTCATTCCACATCCCGAGTTGGGTGGGCCTGGATCAGGTTGGATTTGTCCCTGGAAGAGAGGCCAAGGACAACACCATTAAGTCTCTGAACCTGCATACCTAGCTTACCTCCTCGCAACAAGAGGGTTTCTTTCTGGCAATGGACGCAGAGAGGGCGTTCGACAGAGTGGCCTTGGGCTATATGAATGCCGTCTTGATCTCGCTGGGGCTCGTACTCCATATGCGGGCCTTGATCCAGTCGTATGCGAACCCCAGGACTCGGGTTAGGGTCAATGGCCGCTTGTCGGCGCCTTCTCCATCCATAATGGAACCAGACAGGGTTGCCCCCTCTCCCCCCTGCTTTATATACTAAAGCTAGAGCCCCCACTACAATGCATAAGAGCCAAACCAGATATCACGGGTATACAGATCTGGGAATGGGAATTCAAAATTGCAGCTTTTGCGAACAATGTCCTACTTTTTCTTTCCTCACCGCTGACATCTTTACTCAATCTCCTACATACGCTGGAACACTTCAAACACATATCCAACTTAAAAATAAATTGCTCCAAATCATTTGCGTTAAATATTTCCCTACCCACGGGCCTGGCTAAACAATGTCAGCTCAATTTCCCCTTTCTATGGAAAGCGGGAGCCATAACCTACCTGGGCATTCAACTCCCTGCTGATCTAACAGAGCGCTATATAACAGAAACTTTCAGACAGAATTACAGAGGACTCGCCAAGATCTCCAGAAAGGGGATAGATCGGCCATATCCTGGTTTGGATGAGCGTCTATTCTTAAAATGACGATCCTGCCCCGCCTGCTATTCAAGATGCAAACAGTACCTGTTCGCCTACCACCCTCATTCATTGGACTTTATAAGTCTATATGCAGAACCTTCCTCTGGGGTAATAAACCCCCACGGATAAGCTGGGCGAAATTAGTACTTCCCAAAGCATGCGGCGGTATTGGTCTCCCTGACCTTCAACGCTACTACCGGGCGGTCCATTTAGCGCGAATCGTTGACTGGAGATTACACAGTCGATGTAAAGACTGGGTCTCTTTAGAATACCTGGTGGCGAATTCAGATTTATGTCATGCTCCCTGGCTCTCTAGAAGACACATCTCTCCACAAGCTTCATCACATCCCCTAGTAGGAGCTACCCTGCATGAATTTGACACGGCATGTACTGTACATGCAGTCTCAGCTAAATTATGCCCCATCACTCCAGTGAGAGGTAACCCAGACTTTCCCCCGGAACGCTCAGGTGCCTTCTTGAGAGCCGAGTGGCCACACAAGGAAATGCTAGCTAAACGCTTCTTTCAAAGTGGCCGCTTCCTATGACAAACTGATCTAGCTAAACTCTTTAACATGGGGACATTCCCGTTCTGGCCCTACATCCAGCTTAAACACTTCCTAGAGGACCTGTCCTGCAGGCAAGGTTTTACAAAGCTCCCCACTACCTTGCAGTCGCTCTGCACTTGCTCGACCCCCCCCCCCCCAATGCCATGTCATCTCCACGCTATATCCGTCGTTATTCAAAGAATCTCACACACTCTTGCACTTGGAACATTCCTACTGGGAATCTGCCCTGGGATCTGAGCTAGACGGGCAGAGCTGAGACTGCATTCATCTATACATTCATAAAGGGTCCCTGAACAGCTCTGTTCAAGAGAATGGATATAAACTAAAAACTCGCTAGTACAGAACACCAGACCTGATACATAAATTCTTCCCCTCTGTCTCTGATCGCTGTTGACGGTGTGGTTCAGAACTGGGCACATTCCTCTATATCTGGTGGGTCTGCCCAGCGCTCCAACCATTTTGGCGCAAAGTACACGAACTGACCAAACAAGTGACATTGCTTACGCTGGACTTTAGTCCTGCGCATTACCTCTTACATTTCGCTAAACTTTCTAAAAAAACAATATTACAAGTTGGTTGCCATGCATATGATCAATGCTGCAAAGATGTGTACTCCGATCCACTGGCGATCCACAAATCGTGGAGTAAATCGTATTGCTGAGATGGAGGAGCTGATCTTACATAGTTGAATAAAGACACCAGTCCATCCAGTTCAACCTGAGTGAGTGTGGGCGCATGTCTACAATTATCCCTATCCCTGTACATTGTGTCTAATTAAGATACTCCTCTATTATATATTATATATTATTTATTTAAGGTACCCATATAGCGCCGTCAATTTTTAGGCAGCGCTCTACACATACATCGCACACTCACATCGGTTCGCCTCAAGGAGCCCACAATCCAAGGTCCCCAACTCACATTCATATACTAGGGTCAATTTTGGACAGAAGCCAATTAACCTACAAGCATGTCTTTGGAGTGTGGGAGGAAACCAGAGTACCCGGAGGAAACCCACGCAGGCACAGGGAGAACATGCAAACTCCCCACTACACCAATGTGCCACCCCGAATCTATACTACCTTGGATAATATTTCCAAATACACAGACACCTGGGAAGCATGGATAACCTTCAAAAGAACCCAATCGTATCAAGATCTCAGAAATGCCTCAAACTAACTCCCAAATGGGGCGACTCCACCCCTGTGCGTGAAGCCAAATTCAAACTCTAGCCCAGTCATGATACTCGGAGGGTACTGAACACTAGAAGCTGGAGAAGGTAGTTGGTACCGATTTCACCCCTTCTCCTCAGCAGCATTCCCCCCTTGTTCTTCACCGCAGTACCTTCCCCCCGCTCGTCCCCCCCCCCTTTTTTTTCTCTTTCTCTCTCTCTCTCTCTCTCTCTTTTGCTTCCTTCCCGTCTTCTCCTCATGTACCCCTCTTTCTACACTTTTACTTCCCCCTTTCCCCACTTGAACCTCCTCCTAAAGATATACGACTAGATGTCATAACCATCCCCGATTTTCTGCTCATAATATAGAGATGTTGAATTCCGGCTCAGAATGTTCCCATTTGACTGAATTGTAGTCTTATATGTATTGAAAAGACAGGCTCACTGAGCCTTGGTTGTGTACGCTAAATCTGTGTTTTCTGAATAAAATGTTTATGCAACAAAAAAAAATAATGCCTGTCACATTTGTTTTGCATTCATTGTTACGCGGCAAAAAATATGAATGCTTGTTGCGCAAAATAACATGCATCAAACACGGTGAAACACTCCAAAAGGTACATGAACTACTACACCGCATTTGTCCTGCATAGGGCAGCCCACTGTAATCAATGGACTGCCCTATGTGTATGGTGCAAAAGTGCGCAAGAACGTGCAAAAATGTGCAAGCTTTTGCAAAACGCATAACATGAATGTTGCCTTATAATTGAGCATTGATTTACTTCTGGAAACACACATCTGATCGCTCAGGTGCAAATGGTGGCTACACGAGAGCAAGCTTTGATCTAGTGTAACCTGGAGTACACTAAAAGGTGAGACTTGGCATGCGTCAAGAGTGTCAGTTTGAAGTTCCATATGGGAACGAGTACCCTCCGGTGACAAAACTGTGCATCATTATGGACAGGTGTCACCCAGTGACAGTATGAGGGGTACAGCCTTGTTCATGCACTATGCAGAGGAGGGTTTGGTAGAATTTTTTTTTGTTTTTATTGAGAAACATTATTTTCTAATTTTGGATGGAGTAACGGAGGGTTAGGTCCTCTGTGCGTTTCTATTGGCTGCCTCTGTCCCCACTAGGAAAAAAGTTCTTACACTTCCTGTACTGCAGCCACCAAAACAGAAATAGAGGAAAATGTTACCGTAAAAGAAAAATGACAACAGAGTTATATTTTCAGATCTAAAGTCCTGTTATAATTTTGGGGGAGGAAATGAATGGGATGCCAAACATCAGTAGAACTAAAGAGAGAGAGAGAATACCAGCATTGATGTCATAGTCCCCATCAGAACCTTTCTTTACGTCATAGTCCCCATCAGAGCCTCTTCTTATGTCATAGTCCCCATCGGAGCCTCACTTTACGTCATATTGCTTGTCAGATCCTCCTTTTACATTATAGTCCCCATGAGTGCCTCTCTTTACATCATAGTCCCCATTAGATCCTCGCGTTATGTCATAGTCCCCAATGGAGCCTCTTTACGTCATAATCCCCATTGGATCCTCACTTTACGTCATAGTCCCCAATGGAGCCTCTTTATGTCATAGTCCCCATCGGAGCCTCTCTTTATGTCATAGTCGCCGTTGGAGTCTCGCTTTACCTCATAGTCCCCTTTGGATCCTCCCCTTACATCATAGTCCATGTCGGAACCTCACTTTACATCATTGTCCTTGACGGATCCTCCCTTTACGTCATAGTCCCCATTAGAGCCTCACTTTACATCAGTGGATGTGGGGAGATTTCTTTATCGTACATCACGGGACACAGAGCACCATAATAATGACTATGTGGGTTATACGCTTACCTTTAGGTGATTGGACACTGGCAACCAATAGTAAGACGGTTCCTCCCATATAACCCTTCCCACACCGGAAGAACCTCAGTTTTTTCGCCAGTGTCTTGAAGGTGATGGTCATGGATGGTGAAGCTCTTCAGTTTCTTCAAAAGAATGTCCCACGGAGGACTTTATAATCGGATCCATTCAGATGGCTTACTAAGCTAAAGTGGATGGTACCCGAACCTCGGCTCAAGAACGAGGTGTTGCTTGTAATGTGTCCTATTTAGGCGCTGGACCCTTGTTAAAAGTTAGTATTCCTGGTCTACCTTGCCCAAGGAAACCACAAAGGGTGCTTTACAGGTCCAGGGGTGTGAACCCCAATATATGGGGGACCCGGTCCCTGAAGGTCCTTAGAGGCGCTACCCGCCGTGATGGGGGAAGATTAGGCCTGGCAAGACAGGCCCTGCTGCATGAGATGGTGAGTACTCCCCTTTGGGGTCCTTTTTATATAGAGATATGTATTTCCCCCTTTTTGTTTTTTAAAACTGCCAGAATAAGCCTTGATCCGGGTGTCCAGGGTTACAGAGGGCCGGTTGGCGCGCATTTTTTAAATTTGGCGTGCGAGTGCGCATGCGCGTGTGCGCCGCGTGTCCACCGCGTACGCGCCGCCCGCGTGTAAGTGCGCCGCTGGTGTGCGCGTGCGCCGCTACTGTCCATGTCACAGCGCCGTGTGCGTCAGGACAGCGCATGCACCGTGCGGTGGGCGGGTCGCCGGCCACTGATGCGTGCGATCACTTCCATGCTAGGGCTTATAGGCATGGAGCTCCTGGCGTGCGCATGGAGGAAGCAGAGCGAATGGTGGGCACGTGAGTCTGATGGTCTTGGACACTACGGTGACAGGTTAAAGACTGGCTATAGTTTGGGGGGAGTACTCCTTGGTTATTTCTCATGTGTAAGCAATGTCTTCCAAAAAACGAGGAACAGGGAACAAGGCAAGCCCAGGGGTAAGAGTCCCTCCACAAAAAGCAGGAGACCAACCCCATATTGATGCAGCCTCAGTCTCTACTGAAGGACCTGCGGTTTCTGACCTGGCTGAGACATTGCACTTGTCAGGCATAGTAGCCACTACCAATGTACCTGCCTCGGCTTATGTTACAAAGGATGATTTGGCATCTGCCTTAGCGGGTCTTGAAGGCAAAATAGCTGGCATGATTGCCTCTGTAACACAGGGGGGAAGGAAGCGTAATAGATCTCCCTCCCCTGAGCCTGGGTCAAGTGGTGAGTCACTAGAGCCCCAGGACTCTTATAGCCAGATGGGTCCAGGTGACCTGGAACCAGAATGGCCAGAGGATCCAGAGGAGGTGGTCATAAAGGACCAAGAGGTAGGAGAGGCTGAAGATTCCTCGGCTGAGGATTCTGGCTCTGAAGAGCCAATTTCAGCCTCCCATTGCCAGAAGTTGTTTATCCAATCTCTAATGGAGATGGTACGAATTGGGTTTAAGTTATCCCCCTTTCAGGAGTCTGCACTCTCCTGTTCCACTCTGGGATCTTTGCGACCTAAACAAATTTCCCAAGCCTTTCCCTTGCATCCGTTACTGGAGCAGGTGGTTTATGCGGACTGGGAGCATCCTGACAGAATATACTTACCTCGCAAAAGGTTTTCTATTTTATACCCTATGGAGGAAAAGTTCAGGAAAAAATGGAGCACTCCTTTGGTAGACACTGCAATATCTTCTGTGAATAAAAATTTAACCTGTCCAGTGGATAATGCCCAGGTTTTCAAAGATCCAGCTGATAAGAAGCTAGAGTCCTTATTAAAGGCCTCCTTCTTGGTTGCCAGTGCAGCAGTTCAGCCTGCTGTTGCAGCCATTGGGATTTGTCAATCCCTAAAGGATCACTTTGAGAGGTTAGTGAAGAACATACCTTGCCAGGAGGCATCTCCTGAGGAACTATCAGAGATCCCTCATGCCTTGTGTTTTGCGGTAGACGCTTCAAAGGACTCAATCCAACAGATGTCTCGTTTTGCGTTACTATCAGTTCATATGCGCAGAGTATTGTGGCTAAAGAACTGGTCTGCTGAGACGCCATGTAAAAGGCTACTTGCTGCTTTTCCATTTCATGGAGAGCGCCTGTTTGGCGAAGATCTGGATAAATATATCCAGAATATCTCTGGAGGAAAGAGCGCTCTGCTTCCTATTATAAAGAAGGAGAAGCAGCCTTCTTACAAAATTCCCTAATCCCCCAGGGCCTGGTGCCTCTTCCCCTAAGCGGTATCGACGGCCTCAGCCGTCTGGGTTTAAAAGACCTCAGGGTCAGAAAAAAGCCTAGACCCAAAAGCCATCCAAGCCCAACTCCAAGTCTACCTTGTGAAGGGGCGCCCCCGCTCTCATGGGTGGAGGGCAGGCTTCGGCTGTTTGGGGAGGCCTGGGAAGAACTGGTTCAAGACAGATGGGTCATTTCCACTGTAAAATACGGTTACAGAATAGAGTTCCAGGAGGTTCCCCCGAACCGTTCCACACTCAAGGGTTCCGGTGGATCCAGAGAAAAGAAGATGCCTATTCCTAGTTTTACACCATCTGCTGTTTCAGGGAGTAATTGTAAAGGTCCTGCACGAGGAAAGATTCAAGGGGTTTTACTCAAACCTATTCACCGTGCCGAAACCAAATGGGGAAGTAAGGCCCATTTTGGACCTCAAGGCTCTCAATTTCTTTGTAGACGTCCGATCCTTCTGTATGGAGTCGGTTCATTCAGTAATAAGGTCCCTGAGAAAGGGAGACTATTTTGCATCCATAGATATCAAGGACACGTACCTTCATGTGGCTTTCTTCGGTCCACACCAAAGGTTATTACGCTTCGCTGTAGAGGGCAGTCATTTCCAGTTTGTGGCACTACCCTTCGGTCTAGCCACGGCTCCCAGGGTCTTCACAAAGATTCTGGCCCCAGTGTTGGCTTCCCTAAGATCTCACGGAGTTTCCATAATGGGATATCTGGACGATCTACTTCTAAGGGAATGCTCTCGCCCTATGCTAGTTCTAAACGTGTCAAGAACAGTACGGGCTTTACAACGCCTAGGTTGGGTACTGAATTTGGACAAGTCAGCTCTTTGTCCGACCCAAGCCTTGGTGTATCTGGGTCTGGTCTTGGACACCGCCCAAAAAAGAGTGTTTCTTCCACCCTTAAAGGTCGCCTCCATAGTGGAACTTGTACAGAAGGTGAAAAAAGAACCAACACCTTCTGTTCGGCTGTGCATGAGGTTATTGGGCAATATGGTGTCAGCTTTCAGCACAGTGCCATATGCACAGTTCCACTCCAGAGTGTTCCAGAACAGTATCCTGAAGGCCTGGGACAAGTCTGATCGAACCTTGGATCAGCCTATGGTTCTATCTCCACAGGTTCTATGGAGCCTCTCTTGGTGGTTAAGAACCAGCAACTTAAGAAGAGGGAAGTCTTTCCCACCAATGGCCTGGAAAGTGGTGACCACATACGCCAGTCATTTCAGCTGGGGAGCAGTCCTAGAGGAAGCATCTGTTCAGGGAATATGGTCCCAGACAGAAAGGACTCTGCCCATCAATCTCTTGGAGATCCAGAGGTCAGAGTTCAGTCCGACAACTCCACAGTAGTGGCATATATCAACCACGAGGGAGGTACCAGGAGTCGGGCAGCCCAAAGAGAAGTAAATCATATACTAACCTGGACAGAAAAACGTGCCGTTTCTGTCGGCAGTGTTTATCCCGGGGGTGGACAATTGGCAGGCGGATTTCCTGAGTCGCCAGAAATTGTTACCAGGGGAATGGTCCCTGCATCCCGAGGTTTTTTTACAGATCTGCCAATACTGGGGGACCCCAAATGTGGATCTGCTGGCATCCAGATTCAATGCCAAACTAGACAGGTTTGTATCCAGGACCAAGGATCCGCTTGCTGTTGGGATAGATGCATTAGTGGTTCCTTGGGATCAGTATTCCCTGATATATGCCTTTCCTCCGATCCAGATTCTGCCGCACTTACTACGCAGGATACTGGAGGAATGGAAGCCGGTGATCTTAGTGGCCCCAGCGTGGCCCAGGAGATCATGGTACTCGGAGATTGTGAAATTGGCAGTAGGGGACCCGTTGGTCCTTCCTTGCCACCCAGACCTGTTGTCTCAAGGGCCCATATTCCATCCTTTTTTACGGTTGCTGAATTTGATGGCCTGGCTATTGAGACCAGACTATTGAAAGACCGTGGTATTATGGGTTCAGTCTTGTCCACTTTGATAAATGCTAGAAAGTCAGTTTCTAGAGCTATCTATTACAGAGTATGGAAGTCATACATTTCTTGGTGTGAGAAAAAGTGGTGTGAGAAAAAAAAAAAGAGTTCTCGCCTTTCTCCAAACAGGAGTAGACTTGCAGCTCGCTTTAGGGACAATTTAAAGGACAGATTTCGGCGTTATCATTTTTTTTCCAGAGACCAATTGCATCCCATTCCTTGGTGCGAACTTTTGTGAAGGGAGTAACGCACTTGAAACCACCTTTATGTCCTTGGGACCTAAATTTTGGTACTTTCAGCCTTACAGAGTCAGCCCTTTGAACCTATTAGGCATATTCCTTTTGTCCTATTGACCAGGAAATTAGTTTTCTTAGTGGCTATAACATCGGCTAGAAGGGTGTCAGAATTGGCCGCCCTTTCTTGCAAGGAACCTTTCATGGTTCTTCATCAGGACAGGGTGGTCATGACTGTTGAGGTGCAATAAGCCCAGGTCCCATACCATAACTTACCATGACAACTTATAACACCTTACCCCTTCTTACCATCCAATAAAGACCACATACAACCATTAATGTTGGAAAGGGCAAGGCCACAGCTTTTATTAACTCAAAACATAACATTTAAATATTAAAACCGTGCCAGTCACAGTTGCACTGTGAGCACACAATTCCAAATGTAAAAGGGAGATGGAGGGGCCTATCCTTATCATAAGTGCCAGACCGGCCGTCTATCTCGCAATTACCATCAGGGCATAACAAATCTTCCATATTTGCTGGCAAGGTCACCAAAACCGCAGCACGCTGTGACATACCATCAGAAATAGGGCGGGAGGGTGGGCAGCTCTTCCATGCTTCCGTTCGAAAAGGCCCAGAATCCCCTGGGGTGCCAAACTCTTGAGCTCGGGCCCAACCCCTGTCCCTTCCTGTACCAATCCCAAGTGACCTAATAGTCACCTTAACGCCTCCCTGGCCATGCCCCCATCAGTCAGGGCTCTCTTTCCCGAGGGGCTCAAGAGGCCTTCATGACTGCTGAGGTGCAATAAGCCCAGGTCCCATACCATAACTTACCATGACAACTTATAACACCTTACCCCTTCTTCCCATCCAATAAAGACCACATACAACCATTAATGTTGGAAAGGGCAAGGCCACAACTTTTATTAACTCAAAACATAACATTAAATATTTAAACCGTGCCAGTCACAGTTGCACTGTGAGCACACAATTCCAAATGTAAAAGGGAGATGAAGGAGGGGCCTGTCCTTACCATAAGTGCCGGACAGGCTGTCTATCTCCCAATTACCATCAGGGCATAACAAATCTTCCATATTTGCTGGCAAGGTCACCAAAACCGCCACCCGCCAGTCAGTTAGCTACTGACGGGCGCCCCACCGCAGCCAGCGCTTGTTCCACACCCCTCTGAAGTCCCAGGTTAAAGATGTCCATACCAATCTCATTGAGATGGACACCATCCCTCCTCAGCAAGTCAGTGTTGTCCCCTTCCAGATCTCTGTGACGGACCACAACCCCCCCGATCCGACGGACGAACTTGGACACCTGAGCATTAACTTTCCTGCGAAAATTCTCCAAGCAGGGACCAGGGACTTCTCTCGCCCATATTGAGCGAGGAACTATTTCGGACCAGACGAAATTCATACTGGTGAAAATTGCGAAACACTGAGCAATATCGCTTTTAATTGCAGAAATGAGATCCACAGAGATCCACACGTGTAGCCAACATCATTCCCACCAGCATGAACAACAAGGACAATGTGAACTGACACATGGCCCGGAGCTGCCAACATTCCATCAGGACCTGATACCAACGCAACCCGTGCAGGCCAAGCCAGCGAATTCTTGCCACGTTGGATGAGAATCCCAGGTATCTGCCGTAATTACGGATCTCCACACGACGAGCGGCCCAGAAGACAAATGAATCACCCAGTATCCATATTTGAGCCAGGGGGGAACCTGAAAAATTTAACACAAAAGATGTGGGCGAACATACAGTGAAAAACGAGATGACTCCCATCTCCCCAGCCGCTGAAGTTCCGTATCGGAAAACCCCAAGCCAGAAGTGGCGGTAGCAGCACCTATTCGAAACGAATGGGTGAAGAAGTCGCCCGCAGGTAAGCCTAAGGCCTCGAGATAAAGACGAAAAACCCTTAAAAATTGGAACCGACTCAGCGAGGAGGAGTCAGTATGTACGAAAAACGTGGGGGACAGGGGGCGCACGGAAACAAAGGGGAAGGCCAGTGACACTGGGCAAAATGGGCCACCACAGTGGTACACCACTACTCGGCGGCCCCTACCGAAGCTGTCAGTCTTGGATGAGCGCAACAAAACCGTGACCCTACGCTCCGACAAAGAAACGACCTCCGACCGAATACCCCCCGGGGACGACCTGGATTTTGCAACTAATTCCCCGATGCGAAAAGCCCCAAAAAACGCCCATGAAAAAGCCACCCGGAAAAGCAGGGTCTCAAACTCAGATGAGCATACCTCCGGCAACAATGACAAAATTCCCGATAGGATCTGGAGGGAAATCGGGCACCTGGAATTGGGAAGATGTGTGATGCGTTTCCAACCCCGCAATACCCATCGGACTGGGAAAGCTTTAGTGACATCCTCCCACCCAAGGAGTTGGAACCAAAAGGACAGGGCCGACATGGCAGAAGAAACGGTAGAACCTGAGACACCCTTTTCTTGTAATTGGACAAGGTAGGCAAATAAAGCCAAATGTCTATCATCTGGGGAAGAAATAGAAAACTCACCGCCCGACGCTTGGAACCACTCATGCCAGACCCAACAATACGACGCCCACGTCCGCGGAGAAAGTGACCGAAGAAGTTCTAGCAATCCCCGGAAACGAGGTTCCATAAGTGGGCCAGACAGGGGAGGCCCTCCAGCGAAGCCGACGGAGCCAAGGAGCGAAAACGAAGAAACTGTTGGCGGGAAAGAGCATCGGCAATATCGTTAGAAACTCCCGAAACGTGTTTCGCCTTAATATAAATGTTAAAGTGCAAACATTTTAGGACTAAAAAAGGCAACAGCGAAACAACCGGAGGGGAACTGGCTGATTGTTTGTTAACTACCTGCACTACGCTCATATTATCCGACCAGAAGATTACCTGATGATTGCGCAACTGTTCACCCCAGAGCTCCATGGCTACGATGATCGGAAAAAGCTCCAAAAGGGTGAGATTGCGCAACAAGTCCATGTGGGCCCATGAGGCCGGCCAACATTCCGCAGACCACTCCCCACCGAAGAAAGCACAGAAACCACAGGAGCCTGCAGCATCAGTGTATAACTCCAGCTGTGAGTTCAGTACCTCCTCCCGCAACCAACAAGACTGTCCGTTGTAAGACTGCAAAAAGGTTAGCCAAATCCCCAAATCGGCCCGCATGGGCTTGGTGATCTGGACGTAGTGGTGAGGGGCTGTAACGCCCTTCGTAGCCCAGGACAGGCGCCTGCAAAAGGCTCTCCCCATGCGTATGACCCTACAGGCAAATACTAGGTGGCCCAGCAACGATTGTAGCTGTTTCAACTGCAGTTTCTTTGCCCCTTTGGCCAAACGAACCAAGGAGAGAAGCTTGGTCAGCTTCTCCCTCGGCAGACGAAAAACCATAGCCACTGTGTCAATCTCGATCCCCAGAAAAGCCAGTACCGTTACCGGACCCTCGGTTTTGTCCGCAGACAGTGGGACGGCGAAAAGCCGGCAAACATCCTAAAAAACAGAGAGCAGGCGTTGACACTGCCCACTGCCCACGGGGCCCACGAAAAGGAAATCATCCAAGTAGTGCAGAAGGGACTGAAACCCAGCCTCCTGGGTGACTACCCACTCAAGGAAGCTGCTAAATAACTCAAAGAAATAGCACGAAATGGAGCAACCCAAAGGCAGGCACATGTCGAAGAAATAGCTTCCTTGGAAGTAGCAACCCAGGAGATGGAAACAGTCCGGGTGGACCGGAAGAAGGTGAAAAGCGGACTCAATATCTGCTTTTGCCAAAAGAGCGGACCGCCCTGCTGTTCTAACGAGGTGAAGAGCCTTATCAAAAGACGCATAGTGGACCCTGGATTCCTCCCGATCGATTCCGTTGTTTACCGAGGAGCCAGAAGGGTAGGATAAGTGATGAATTAAACGGAATTTACCACTCGCCTTTTTAGGGACCACACCGAGTGGGGACACCCGCAGGTTGTGGAAAGGGGGTAGATCAAAGGGGCCCGCCATGCACCCCAGTTCCAACTCCTTCTGTAGCTTCTCGGCCACGACAGACTAGAATTCCGCAGCCGATTTCAAATTTGGAGACATAGTCGGGGCGTCCTACGGGGAAAAAGGGATCCAGAAACCGCGATCCAGGCCATCCTTCAGGATCAGGGCCTCCCTATGAAGGGGGTACCGGTCTAGCCAGGGAAGCATCTCTAAGACGTTCACCGGCGTCCTCCGGCTTAGGAAGGTCAGTCTTGGCTCCTGCTCTGGGAAGCGGCTGTCTACCCTTCCTAAAACACCGGCTGGCGGGGTGTGCACCCCCACAGCTGGAGCACTCGTGCCTGAAGCGACAGGCGGAGTACCATTTACAGTGGCTTTCATTGAAAAGCCAGCAGATACCCTTTTTGGAAGCAGCCGACGCTCCGGATTGAGGAGCGCCGACCGTGGACTGGAAGGACCAAGGCCTGTGGGGGCACATAAGCAGCAACCACAAGCTACCATCCTGACAGTCGAAGCGAAGCTCTTTCCGTGCCATTTTTTGTCCAAACTGGGTGTCATACTGGAACCAACACTGACCCCCATAAACTTTGTACGCCCCCCAAATGAGATCTAAATAACAGAACAATGAAGTCGCCAACTCCGGGAAACGCTCGCAGAGCACTCCTGCGTAGGCGCAGAATCCCTGCAGCCAGTTCCCGAAAGTCCTAGGAAGCTGTTTAACTTTTTCGCCCTGCGTCGACACGTCTACCCGACGAGATTTATCGATCGTCTCCCTATCCGGCGGCACAAGGGCGAGGAAATCAACGAATTCGCGTCTCAAAATCTTTTCCTTCGTCTCCTCCGGTATGTGGGTACCAGTGGGCGTGACTGCCCACAAGGCACCTCCGGGAGGGGGGGTAGAATTGGGCGCCACACCCGAAACACCCATACTTGAAAGAACCGATTTGACGACCGACGCTATGCGGTCTTCAGGGCCCGATACGGAATCATCAACTGACCTACCCCAAATCAGTTCACAGTCATACTCACTGATCCTCGGGGGCATCACCGATGACGGGCGACCAACCGGGGAATCTGTGTCCGAAACGACTCTGGAAGGCTGTAGACTGATGCGGCCAGCACCGTGAAGACCAACGGGGCCGTGTTCAACAGGACCGTCCCGACCTACGGAGAGATCCAGGGGTGGGGTCCCACCACCGACCCGGAAGAGTCCACCTGGCCGAGGGCAGCGACTGAGCAGGTACAGGAGCATCTACTGGTTCTGGCTGGCTGACCCGGGGCGGGAGCTGCCACCAGCCTGGATCCAGAGCCCGATTCTCCCGCCCTGCCGAGCGCAGGGAGACGGGAACGGGTGACTGTTGCAGACGTCCGACCAGATTCTCCGGCCTGGCTAGGCGCATGGGGGGGGCAAGCCCCAGCGTAGGAATGGATGTCAAGCGATCGTCCTCCGCCCGGCTGGGTGCGGGAGGGCGGCGGTGGGCACGGAGTGGAGGAGGAAGGGTGTCCGCGAAAGCCGACAGACCCATACCTGCCCGTCCGGGCGCAAAGGGGGCATACACTGCCCGGGAAGTGATGTTGGAGGGACCAGCCGGGGAATGGAGACTGTCCCCCACCCGCCTGGGCGCAGAGGGGGTCCTAATCTGTGAGCCGTCAGTGAAGGATGGCCCAGGGGCCGGCTGAGACCCCACCCAGGAGGGCGCAGGGGGATACAGCACTTGCCTAAAATTACTGGTTGGATTGCCTGAAGGAGAATTACCCCCCACCCATCTGGGCGCGGAGGGGTGCTGATCGCATTGGCACTGTGACAGGTTAACAGCCAGTTCTGAAACTCCCGCCCAGCTTGGCGCAGGGAGTGAACTGGCTGCCAGGGGGAGCCGATCCCGCTCCAAGCCCCTGTCGAATCCGCTGTCGAGGGATCCGACGCAGCGGCCGTCACAGAAGCTACAGGTGCGGGTGAACGGGTCCGACCCCTGCCTCCAGACCTCCGAGAAGATAGCCGGGCAGAGGAACGGAGCGATCGCTCCCCCGCTGCCCCCCGCCGGCCGCGGGGGCGGAAGCAGGTACCGCACCGCATTAAGCCAGGCAATGGAGCGCTCCGGCTCCAGCCCGGGCCTCGTGCCTGACTCTGGGCGGGGGGGGCTGGGGGGGACCACCGATCGGGGGCTACGCGATCGCGGGCACCGGGGGGAAGGCCACGAAGCAGCCCGGAAGCTAGGAGAGGGGGACCGCCGAGGAGGGGCATGCCGAGAGCGGGCGGCCGAACCCCGCTTACCCGCAGGGGAAGCCCTGGGAGCCACCCGAGCAGGAGAGGAATGGAGGGGGGGAGGAGGAGGGGGGCAGTAAGAGGCCGAGGAGGGACTGGGGCTGACACGGGAAGGCGTGTGGGCATGTCTTCGGGCCCTGTGGCCAACCATCTCAGGAGGGGGAGCAGGGGAAGGGGCAGGGGAAGACACCCCAGGGGACAGGAGGGCAAAGAGCCAGTCAGCCTGACCCCTGAGAGCCAGCTCACGGACCTTAGCCAGGAGGCGATCCGTGTCCATGGCTGGAGCCGCAGGGTCAGGTCCGAGCTCTTCCATGCTTCCGTTCGAAAAGGCCCAGAATCCCCTGGGGTGCCAAACTCTTGAGCTCAGGCCCAACCCCTGTCCCTTCCTGTACCAATCCCAAGTGACCTAATAGTCACCTTACCTCCTCCCTGGCCATGCCCCCATCAGTCAGGGCTCTCTTTCCCGAGGGGCTCGAGGCCTTCATGCGTCCTCGTCCAGATTTTCTACCAAAGGTAGTTTCCAAATTTCATTTGAATCAGGATATCATTTTACCTTCCTTTTTACTAACCCTAAAACTAGGGAGGAAAGGTCGCTTCACTCACTGGATGTGGTGAGAGCAATAAAGGTTTACTTGGAAATGTCAGCTCCCTTTCGGAAAACTGACTGTTTTTTTGTCTTGCCTGAGGGTCCTAAAAGAGGACAGCCGGCAACAAGTTCATCTATATCCAGGTGAATTCGCCAGACTGTTGTCCAGGCGTATGGATTAAAGCGCAGGGTTCCACCACGGGATTTAAGGGCACACTCCACTAGAGGGGTTAGTGCATTATGGGCAGTACGCCAACAGGTGTCTATGGCTCAGGTTTGCAAAGCAGCCGTTTGGTCTTCAGTTCATACGTTCACCGGGTTTTACCAGGTGGATGTGAGATCTCAAAATGAGACTGGTTTTGGCCACAGCGTGTTGCAGGCTGCTTTATAATCTCAGACCCGTTGGGCCTAGGGATGATGTGTCTCCCCCCCCCCCCCCTCAGATGCATTGCTTTAGGACATCCCACTGAGGCATTATTATGGTGCTCTGTGTCCCCTGATGTACGATAAAGAAAAATTGATTTTTAAAACGGCTTACCTGTAAAATCCTTTTCTTGGAGTACATGACGGGACACAGAGGTCCCTCCCCTCTTTCTGGTATCGTCATTGCTTGCTACAAAACTGAGGTCCTTCCGGTGTGGGAGGGGTTATATGGGAGGAACCGTCTTACTATTGGTTGCCAGTGTCCAATCACCTAAAGGTAAGCGGATAACCCACATAGTCATTATTATGGTGCTCTGTGTCCCATGATGTACTCCAAGTAAAGGATTTTACAGGTAAGCTGTTTTAAAAATCCATGTATCTCTCTCAATGTATGCATACATGAATACATGAATACATACATCGAGAAAGGCTGCCAGCATTGATCCTCCTCTGAAAATGCTAAAATACTAGTTGCCTGGCTGTCTCTGGCTTCAATATTTTCTGAACCACTGCCCTGCAGGAGGAATGCAGATTTTAAAATCAAACTCAAGAAGTCAAAAAGCATTGCAGCTTCAGCCATGCAACTAGCATTTTCAGATCAGCATTTCACTCTTCTACAGTGCATGTTCCTTTAAATGATTGTTCCAATCGGTGCCCCCCCCCCGTGCAATCTGGTTGTTCTAGAGTTACATAATTTGACAGAACAAAGTATTTTGTCCCGCGCAGGCGCACTGCAGCAGTTGGGGTATTTGAAGAGTTCCTGTTAATCTATGCTGCGCAGGCATGAAGATCTGACGGGTTTACGTTTATCTGTAGGGTGTGCGTGCATGGGCAGTGCAGCAAACTCGTCAAAAACTCCTGCTGGAAATTACATGGTTGAAGTTTTTGATAGGTTGGAGTGTTCTTTTAGATAGCCGCTACCCATCAGAAAGTAGCTACCCGTCCTACTGCGCATGCGTGATGCATTCCACAGTGTGTTCCACACATTATGTGTGATGGCTAGCAGCTTTCTGATAGAACGTTTTAAGTACACTGCACATGCGCGGCGGGCTGCAGCAGGAGCGAGCACCAATTATGAGTAGAATACAAAACAGCAGATGACAATTAAAGAAGTTTATCGACGTTTGCAATAGAGAACATGGCACGTTAATTGTCATGTCACATGCTCTATTGCAAACGTTGAAAAACTTCTTTGTCTTCTGCAAGTCTGTATTCTACTCGTAAATGTATCTAATTTGCTACGGAAGTGATGTTCCGTGGAAAAATTACGCACTGTGCATGAGTAAGTACTCCATATGCATTTCAAAAGTTTTCCACAATACCGACCAGTGAAACCATCACATAATATCACGGAAGTGACGTTACACACAATACAAACACCGCGGCGGGAGCACGCACAGCTACAGCAGAATGAATGCTAATTAATGCGTTCACATTACACACAATACAGCTACAGCAGAATGAATGCTAATAAATATGTTGACATTACACGCAATACAAACACTGCGGCGGGAATGAATGCTAATTAATACGTTCTTGTTGAGGGGGGGGTGCAATTTAATCCTGCTAAACACACACAATCTATTACAAATAAACATCTGATCGATGTCTCGCTGCAGTGCCTGTCTCGCTGCGCAGTGGCTGTCTCGCTGCGCAGTGGCTGTCTCGCTGCGGTATTTAGACATTTTTCTTGGTCTTACCGGGTCTTGTCCAGTGAATTTGGAGTTTTAATTATTTTTCTCCACCTCCGCTAGAGGTGCGCAGCCAACATTCGTTAAGTCTCCTCCCACCACTATTTTACAGAAGACCAGCTATCGTGAGGAAGAAACAAGATGCGGAACCCAGGCTCAGGCTCTTGGTTCTTCCCTTCGGCCTCCATGAGCTGGTCTTCTGTAAATGGTGCAGAGACAAAATCACCAGTGGTGTTGCTACCGGTGATGAAGGGGGGGGTGGGAGAACACCTGATGTAATGAAGAAATCGACTGTAAACACCTGACATAAAAAGGGCCACCTGATGGCATCTAGTGGCAGGTGGCAGTGGCAAGTGAGACGCTCAGGTGATGAATGAAACGCTAACACCAGGTGTTTGTTGTATATATGCAGCGAGACAGCCACTGCGCAGCGAGAAAGCCACTACAGCGAGACAGCCACTGCTGCAACGACATCGATCAGATGTTTATTTGTAATAGATGTGTGTGTTTAGTGGGATTAAATTGCACCCCCCCCTCAACATGAACGTATAAATTAGCATTCATTCTGCTGTAGCTGTTTTGTGTGTAATGAGAACGTATTAATTAGCATTCATTCTGCTGTAGCTGTATTGTATGTAATGAGAACGTATTAATTATCATTGATTCTGTTGTAGCTGTGCGCGCTCCCGCCGCAGTGTTTGTATTGTGTGTAACGTCACTTCCGTGACATTATCTGACAGTTTCAGTGGTCGGTATTGTGGCAAAACTTTTGGAACGCATATGTAGTACTTACGCATGCGCAGTGTGTAATTTCTCAGCGGAACGTCACTTCCGTAGCAATCTGTGATGGGTCGCCGAATGTGTCGTGACAACGCTACTTATCACACATAATGTGTGGAATGCATTGCGCCCGTCGAATGCACTGTGCATGTGCAGTAGGCCGGGTAGTAGCTTTCTGATGGGTAGCTGTTGTGGAAAATTTTATTTATGTATGTTGTCAGATGCCCCCCAGTATCAGTTTTGCTGCAATACTCTCATGTGAGGGTATTCGCACATACAGGGCTGGTGGAAGACCATTGGATGTGGAAACCTTCCCGTGGACACGGCGGATCTGTTTGCTCTTTTAAGGATGCCTGTTTATGCCTCATCAGGGAATTGGCCACTCCATGGCGACCGCATTTCAACTCCTAAGTAAGCAAGTCTGCGTACATGGGAACCATAGCATAACCATGCAATATTATGGCCCACTGGGCCATGGTATAGTACGGTTCGCATCACTGGTAGCAGTGGGAGTGTGCACACGATTGTGTTCAAAACCATGTGCTTGCCACATGATTTTGCACACCATCGTCTGCACAAGTCACTACTGCATTTCTGTTTGATTATATGCATGTATGTCATTGTTTTTTTTGAATGAATACAAGTGTCTGATTGGCTGATTCTGATGTAAGCAGCCTCTTTTGTTATCCATGTGTTTAGTATAAATAAAAGCCACTTGGCTATTTTGCTCAGGATTTGCACTGAGTAGGGTTGCCACCTTATCTTCAAGCCAAACCCGAACACTTTTGTGACGCACAGCATTTTTTTGTAGTACATGCTATAAGATTGTAAAATACCTTGGGTTACCCAAAGAGAGTAGTAATGAAGTGTGCTACAGTGAACAGTGGCTGTGGCCCAATTGCATCAACATTGGGGGGGGGGGGGGGCTTAAAGGGGCATGATTAAAAAAAACAAAAGCATTAGTGTACCCATAAAATATGATTCGATTAATAAAAGAAATGTCAGTTAAAATATGAAAATAGCCTACCTTAAAAGTGGACACTGTCAGCCGGTAGGGCAGTGGACGGTGTCGGTAGGGCAGAGGACGGTGTCGGTAGGGCAGTGGACGGCGGTGTCGGTAGGGCAGTGGACGGCGGTGTCGATAGGGCAGTGGACGGCGGTGTCAGTAGGGCAGTGGACGGCGGTGTCGGTAGGGCAGTGGACGGCGGTGTCGGTAGGGCAGTGGACGGCGGTGTCGGTAGGGCAGTGGACGGCGGTGTCGGTAGGGCAGTGGACGGCGGTGTCGGTAGGGCAGTGGACGGCGGTGTCGGTAGGGCAGTGGAGGGCGGTGTCGGTAGGGCAGTGGAGGGCGGTGTCGGTAGGGCAGTGGAGGGCGGTGTCGGTAGGGCAGTGGAGGACGGTGTCGGTAGGGCAGAGGACGGTGTCGGTAGGGCAGAGGACGGTGTCGGTAGGGCAGAGGACGGTGTCGGTAGGGCAGTGGACGGTGTCGGTAGGGCAGTGGACGGTGTCGGTAGGGCAGTGGACGGTGTCAGTAGGGCAGTGGACGGTGTCGGTAGGGCAGTGGACGGTGTCGGTAGGGCAGTGGACGGTGTCGGTAGGGCAGTGGACGGTGTCGGTAGGGCAGTGGACGGTGGTGTCAGTAGGGCAGAGGACGGTGTCGGTAGGGCAGAGGACGGTGTCGGTAGGGCAGAGGACGGTGTCGGTAGGGCAGAGGACGGTGTCGGTAGGGCAGTGGACGGCGGTGTCAGTAGGGCAGAGGACGGTGTCAGTAGGGCAGAGGACGGTGTCAGTAGGGCAGAGGACGGTGTCAGTAGGGCAGAGGACGGTGTCAGTAGGGCAGAGGACGGTGTCAGTAGGGCAGTGGACGGTGTCAGTAGGGCAGTGGACGGTGTCAGTAGGGCAGTGGACGGTGTCAGTAGGGCAGAGGACGGTGTCAGTAGGGCAGTGGACGGTGTCAGTAGGGCAGTGGACGGTGTCAGTAGGGCAGTGGACGGTGTCAGTAGGGCAGAGGACGGTGTCAGTAGGGTAGAGGACAGAGGACGGTGTCGGTAGGGCAGAGGACGGTGTCGGTAGGGCAGAGGACGGTGTCGGTAGGGCAGTGGACGGTGTCGGTAGGGCAGAGGACGGTGTCAGTAGGGCAGTGGACGGTGTCAGTAGGGCAGAGGATGGTGTCAGTAGGGCATAGGACGGTGTCAGTAGGGCAGTGGACGGTGTCAGTAGGGCAGAGGACGGTGTCAGTAGGGCAGAGGACGGGGTCAGTAGGGCAGAGGACGGTGTCAGTAGGGCAGAGGACGGTGTCAGTAAGGCAGAGGACGGTGTCAGTAGGGCAGTGGACGGTGTCAGTAGGGCAGAGGACGGTGTCAGTAGGGCAGTGGACGGTGTCAGTAGGGCAGTGGACGGTGTCACCCGGTGAGAACTGTATATATGGATGGTGTATGGGGGGGTGGAGAACTGTATATATGGGGGGACTGTATATATGGATGGTGTATGGGGGAGGACTGTATATATATATGAGGGGGGCTGTGTATATGGATGGTGTATGGGGGAAGGACTATATATATTAGGGGGACTGTATATATGGGTAGTGTGGTAGGACTGTATATATGGGGGGACTGTATATATGGATGGTGTATGGGGGGACTGTATATATGGGGGGACTATATGTGGATGGTGTATGAGGAGGAGAGAGAGAACTATATGGATGGTATATGGGAGGGGGGCGGCAGAACTGTATGTATATAGTGTATGGTGGGGGGAGAGGGGGTGTATGTATGTATGTATAGTGGGGGAGGGGGGTGTATGTATAGTGTGTGATGGGGGAGGGGGTGTATGTATGTATAGTGTATGGTGGGGGGAGGGGGGTGTATGTATGTATAGTGTATGGTGGGGGAAGGGGGTGTATGTATGTATAGTGGGGGAGGGGGGTGTATGTATAGTGTATGGTGGGGGGAGGGGGGTGTATGTATGTATAGTGTATGGTGGGGGGAGGGGGGTGTATGTATGTATAGTGTATGGTGGGGGAAGGGGGTGTATGTATGTATAGTGGGGGAGGGGGGGTGTATGTATAGTTTATGGTGAGGGGAGGGGGGTGTATGTATGTATAGTGTATGGTGGGGGGAGGGGGGGTGTATGTATAGTGTATGGTGGGGGAGGGGGGGTGTATGTATAGTGTGTGGTGGAGGGAGGGGTGTGTATATATGTATGTATGTATGTATGTATAATGTATGGTGGGGGAAGGGGGTGTATGTATGTATAGTGAGGGAGGGGGGTTGTATGTAAAGTGGGGGAGGGGGGTGTATGTATAGTGTATGGTGGGGGAGGGGGGTGTATGTATGTATGTATAGTGAGGGAGGGGGGTTGTATGTATAGTGGGGAGTAGGGGTGTATGTATAGTGTATGGTGGGGGAGGGGGTGTATGTATGTATGTATAGTGGGGGAGGGGGGTGTATGTATAGTGTATGGTGGGGGGTGTATGTATGTATAGTGTATGGTGGGGGGAGGGGGGTGTATATATGTATGTATAGTGTATGTTAGGGGGAGGGGGGAGGTGAGAGTACTTTGAAATCCTGACATACCAAAAAGTTACCAGCTGAGCAGAGTAGCAGTAAAAGGGGAAGCTCCGCCCACCTCCTTGTCACTTCTACAGGCAGCCAGAGGATTCGAGGAGAGCACTCCGCCAGCCATATGGAGGCTCCGCCCTCTGCCTCTGTGTCCCGATTCTGTCCTGCACTCAGACAGCTGAGCTGGAGCAGAAATCAAGCAGCGCTAAGGCGGCGCTGCAGAACCGAATTCCACGGCCGCACTGATGACACAGCTTTGGCACAGGGAGCCACTTGCCGGGTCTGAAATGAATAATGTGCCCGGGTCTCAGGCGGGCAGAGACCTGGGCACATGTTTCAAAACCCGTACTGTCCAGGTGAATCCCGGACAGGTGGCAACCCTAGCACTGAGCTTGAGGTGACACCAATATCTGTTTGTGTTACTTAGAGAGAAAGAAAGGTGCGCTTTCCCGGCATTATATAAGAGCTTTTTGTGCTTTTAAGCGCAAAGAAATTATATGCTTATAGGGAGAAGCTTACATTTTTCTCAACATTAATGGCGACCATGAAGGGACACTAACAGATCTTCCTAATTCAGTGGACCTCAAAGGGGGATAAGACATCCAGAACCAGACCAGCAAAGGCTGGCCTATGGTAAGACAACCATACTTCAAGTTTTTCTTTTGAACATTTTTGCTGTTCTTTGTTCGGGATCTAGATTCTCTGTCCGCTGTATGGGGTAAGATCTGGCAGGAAAAGAACCTAATGTTTTTTTTGTCGCTTTCTGTATAATGACGGGACTTTTATTGTAGGTTATACTTTTATCATTGTAAGTAGGTTTATTAATTGGGGAAGCACCTATATTTAAATCCTTTATAGGTCCCATTTAATACAAACCTAAAGTGAATGTTGTGTGTGACTGAGCAGGCTGTGTAACTGTATGTTGTGTGTATGAACGAACAGGCTGACACCATGTGCTAAGATGGCTGCTGCATATGTAATTGACCATGTGGATAAATGGGGGAGGGGCAACCAGTATTAATGATGGTCCTGTGTACCCATTGTCTTTCCAACTTTCAGAACAAAAGTTTGTTTTGTATTTGAGAACAAGAGTGTATGTTTTTAAGGCGTGTTATTTCATGTTTTATGTAACTTTGGCGTTTTTGGATATATTATTTAGTTAAATATGCCTATATTTTAGTATGGCCCCTAATTGTTATAGCCTAAAGTGTTTGTCTAAGGAAAAGTGTTAATATTGGTCTCTCAATTGTATAGTCAGTTTTTGTTTCTGCTGATTTTACTCCTGAGTTTGTCTTTTTATGCTGAATTCCATTTCTAGTAGAATCAGTTTGTTTTTTGTTTTTTATTTTATTACAGTTGTTTTAGCAAAGTTTTTTTTTACTATAATTCAAGTTTTGCGTAGAGAGTGAATGGAGGCATCCCCATTATTGTTGTAACATCTGGGACGGATAGAAACCACGTTTTTAAATTTTGAATAGTGAAGGATTTCATAGTGTTTTGTAGTTGTCTGACAAATGCGTTTAGAAAGCTGTATATCGTGAGACCGGTCGGGCCCTGTAAAATAATCAGAATTCCAGTGCACGATTGTATTAGCATAAAACGTGAGGAGTAGTATGCTAGCAGCCCCGCTCAGGCCGTGTAGGATAATCGGGACGCGGGGGCCGGTTAAAGGCGCAAACAATAACCACTCCGAAAGTAAAGCGCAGGGTTCTCTGGACGTAGAGTCCGCCGAAAAAAACATTTGAATTGTCATGGGTAATAGGTTGTCCTTGATGGGGAGGAAACAAATAAGCCTCCCCACCAGTCAGACTGCTGCACAATACATGAGATCTAGGTTTGGGGCTCAGGCCGTGAGACCCCTTAAAGATTGGCATAGATGGCCAGAGGGTACAGCATGGTGTATTCCTTTTGGAAGGTACTTTTGAAACCTGGAGGTGGGAGAAACTCATCACTGAGTTTAGAACCAGACTCCAGGCTGCAAAGACTTTAGACAAGCTCAGTTGTGGTTTCAGAAGTCTATTATAGTGAACCACCAGGGTATACAAAAGGCAGTTTCAGTTCGGAAGAAGCGCATTATGTATACCTGTCCAGAGGGGATTGCCGAACCTAGTGATCCAATTAGGGAAAGGGAGGAAGCCCTCTCTGGGCTAACCCTGTTGAGACCAGCAGGATCAGCTGGATCTGTAACTGCTGTTGTCTCTCCTGAATTTCCCACCATTCCTACAGTCGCTGACTCTTCTCTCTGTCTCTCTCCCTCTCCAGTTTCTCTATCCTGCAGCTCAAACCCTCTCCCTGTCTCTCTCCCTCAACCATCTCCTATACCCACTGAAGCCTCTGCTCTCCAGCCTAAAGCTAACTACGATCTGTTTTCCACTACAGATTTAAACATGTTGTGTGAATCTAGAAGAATCCCTATTAGGGACAGGAAAAGAGGAGACTGTATAAAGGCTCTGAAAGAGTATGATTTAGCCGTTCCTACTCTATATCCTTCTCTGGGGGATTATTTATCAGAAGTCACTGTAGGTGAAACCGTACATGTTAGTTCACTATCAAAACCACCCCCCCAATATACACCCACTCCCCACCGTGGGGCTTATCCAGTCTGGGTACAACAATTTGAAGGTGCCCCCAATGCAGACGGAGAAAGGACTCCAGGGGAGAGGGTAGTATGGCATGTCCCTTTTACCTCCTCAGAGATCAGGAACATTCTAACTGAACTGCCAGACTAGGACGAATCGCAAGAATGTTTGTTCAGAACCAATTTAGTTACGGAATGAGCGGGACGGACTGTGCCAGAATTCTAAGGGCTAAAATAGGAGATGAAATGGAGGAGGCTGTAATGTCTCGTTGTAGCATCACCACACATGAGCAGATGACATCTGGTGGTAAAGAGTTTTGTAAGGCCCTTCTAGGAAAGCTTCCGGAACTGTATGGTGCAACCTCCACCACTGATGTAATGAAATTAAGCCAGAATCCTGGAGAGGAATGTGTTTCTGGCGTCGCCTGAAACAAGTCGCAATAGACGCAGATCTGGAGGTTGGTCCCGATGTACCACCGAAGGACAAAAACTTACTGCCATTCACCTCATGTTAAGAGCTAAATTTCTAGAGGGAATCCATTCAAAAGTTTGGGACAGGTTATTATTGGCCAGGCCCGAATTTAATGAGATGACCATTCCTGCCATTCTATCCACTCTCTCTCTGCTATAGAGAGGGATGTGGACCAGAAAAAGCAGGAGAAGACATCCAAAATCCTTGTAGCACAAACTCCCTACACTGGACCCCAACATAAAAACAAACAGGTCAAAAATGCGACACACCGCAAGAGACCTTTTGTTTGTTTCAATTGTGGGAAGGTCATGTACAAAGATTTTGTAATAATGAACCAGCTAGACCTCGTGGTAAGTGGCAGTTCATCCCAGAGGATCAAACATCTCAAGTTGTAGCAATAGCAGGAAACGACTATGACTCGTCATAGGTCGTTGGCAAACCGGTATCTGCCCATATCAATCTGTATGTTAAAGAACTTAAATATCCTCTACCATGCCTCATCGATACAGGTGCTGCCCGCAGAGTTTTAGGAGCTAAAGATGTTAAAGGCAAAATTCCCTTTTCGGGAGAAACCACCCCAACCATAGGTCTCACAGGTCAGACAGTGTCCTTACAAACAACAAAACCTCTCCATTGTAGGTTGGGGCAACACACAGAGGCCATAAAGTCTGTGCTAGTATCGGATGATGTCCCTATCAATCTATTGGGGGCTGATATTTTGTCAGAGATACAGGCGGTTATTGAATATACTCCAACAGGTATTGTGGTTAGTAGTGCATTGTCGGATGAGCGCCTATGTGCAATGGTGGCTCTACCATACATGGCAGGGCCTGGTTGTTTTCTGGGGTTGGATGTGCTGGTGGAGGTCGATCCCAAACTTTGGGCGATTGACAAGTATGACGTGGGTCTTTTGCCAGTTCCTCCAGCCACAGTAAACATCAGACCACGAAGCGTTTTGCCCCAATTGCCACAATACCCTTTGAGTATAGCTCAGATGGATAGTCTTAAAATCCAAATTGATCGGTACCTGCTGATAAAAGTTCTCACGCCAACCAAGTCCCCCTGTAACACTCTTTGTTTCCAGTGGCTAAAAAGTCTGTCAAAGGTCAGGAAGCAACTTTCCGTTTAGTACATGATTTAAGGGCCATCAATAAAATCATTATTAGCAATGCCCCTTTGGTACCCAACCCACACACCTTGTTGGCCTCTATACCACCTAACGCAATTTTCTTCAGTGTCATTGATCTGACTAATGCTTTTTTCTCTGTACCACTGGACCCCCAGTGCCAGTACCTTTTTGCTTTTTCATTCCAGGGTCGACAACTGACTTGGACGCGTCTTGTTCAAGGGTCTGTGACTAGTCCTTCGGAGTACAGTTGCAAACTTAAAATGGTGATGGATCAGTGGACCCCAACGAATCCAGAGGTGGTTCTGTTACAGTATGTTGATGAATTGTTGCTTTGTTGCCCCGCAAGGAATGTTTGTTATCAGCATACTGTCTCATTGCTTAACCATCTGGCGTCCACGGGGAATAAAGCTAGCAAAGAAAAATTGCAGTTTTGCAGGGAGAAGGTCACCTTTTTAGGACATTGTATATCTCAGGGTACTCGACACCTGACAACCCACTAACAGAAAACAGCTTTGTTAAGGAAAATGTAAGCTTCTCCCTATAAGCATATAATTTCTTTGCGTTTAAAGCACAAAAAGCTCTCTTATATAATGCCGGGAAAGCGCGCCTTTCTTTCTCTCCAAGTAACACAAACAGACGTTGGTGTCACCTCAAGCTCAGTGCAAATCCTGAGCAAAATAGCCAAGTGGCTTTTATGTATACTAAACACGTGGATAACAAAAGAGGCTGCTGACTTCAGAATCAGCCAAAAAATATGCATGTATGTCATTGGTTTTTTTGAATGAATACAAGTGTCTGATTGGCTGATTCTGAAAGCTAAATGGGTAGAGATCAGTGTTTCCAAACATTTTTTATGTATGTACCATCATCCCTAAAGTAGTAAACCAAAAAATATGTAAGAAATGGGATTTTAAAGGTACCCCTGATATAGGAAAGAACACTATCAACTAAAAATATACCAAGTATTTATTAATGCAGTTTTACAAAAAATGCGGTAAAATGTGAGAACAGTTTTACATTCACACTTAAAGGTATACATCCTCAACCTAATATTGACAATGAAAAAACACAAAGGGTTCAGAACATAACCACGTCCACAAAATTTCAACATGTTTCGCCCGGAAGGCTTCATCAGGAAAATGGACAAAGCTTTTCAATTATTCAACAACAATATTCACGATAAAAACAACCTTGGATGTTCAAAAGAGAAAAAGAAGGAAGTAAATACACAGAGAGAATATACATGAAACATTCACATTTATACAACTTGAAAGCTCTTTGGCTTGTGCAACCATAACTCCACCAAAACCACCCTCTAAAAACAAAAACAGGAACAAAACAACACCTCCCATCCCACTCCCCCCCCCCCACACACACACCACCAACCCCCATCACACAGGCTCACACCCACCCCTCTCCTGGTACTCCCACCCAACACAACCCCCGTGTCAACTCCATACCTCTGTATAGAGTTCTGGGGAAGTCGCAGGATACGAGGCGTCAACTGAGAGAAGAGGGGAGGAGGGGTACCCCCAGAATTGACTCCTCCCTGTAGTCCAGATGGATGCCTGATCACCCGTAGGGAGGTATGTATATTCTTATGGATGAAGACCATCACAGGCAAAAAAGATGATTACAGTATCTGTAACATATATCATACATAGTAAAATTTCACACATATTGCGGGTGAGGAGAGAGGTAGTCCACGAAAAAAACTAGACAGTGGACACTACTCACCAACCCCCCGAAGAGTAGAAGAGTATTTGTATTGGGAGCTCATGAGGACTGCATGGCACAATATCAATTGTGAAAGAGCACCTGTGCAGGAGAAGACAGAGCTGCTCCACAGTTTCTGAAAAAGTATATAAAAATGCATGTAGCTATATTAAACTTGAATGCGACAAAAAACATATGTACACTGCGGTTTTAAATCTTCAAGAGCACCTGCTCACCTTGAAAAAGTATCACGTCGTTGTGTAAAAAGCTACGTCACATTTCTATTGCTGCTGCTGAAGGGGCACCCCAAGGTGATGGGCCACAAAAAGTAATCACTTCCTATATTTGGAGGAAAAAAAAAGGGTTTGTTTAAAAAGAAATAGAACACCAAAGGTGGTGCTTGGTTTTCAATTAGGCATATCACAGAGTGCTGGACCGACTAACGGTCAATGTTTGGTTTTACCTGGTGCCGGCGTCCATGTTTAGCATGAGCTCCCAGACTGCTAGCAAGCATCTGAATGTGTGGGGTTTAAATATCCCTCCCCATGGTGCCAAAATGCTGCGTGTGTCATCACACTGCACCGGCGCCAAGCGGACGCAAAGGAGAAGTTCCTGGTCCAAGGACTGATTACCCGGAACCGGAAACGACAGACTTCCATTGGAGACAGTGCTGAGCCAAGAGAGTGAACTTGGACAGTTGGTATAATGGCTGTAGGATACAGTTGTACCAGGAGCCAAGGACTATGAGGAGACCTCAAGGCGGGCGTATACCGGGTTGGCACCCCCCCAAGAAAGGAAAGCACGAGGGGGGTGTGTATCCAACCTAGTACACACCCTTGGGCGTCCATACGGGGATCAAATGGCACTGAACCAGGGGGGGTAAAAACTAGGGAAAATGGAGCCTGGGGAGGGGTAAAAAAAAAAAGGGGTTTCCCCAAGGTTTGGGTGTGGTCATGATTGCACATTACAGTGATTCCTTTACAACATTGTACCACTAATCTACATCCACATATGGAAAGCTGTATCAATATGCACACCATTATAACTGACTCCATATATGTTAGTATCCCTTTTCCGAAAGATGTATTATTTCTAAAAGAGGCAACCCTGGTTGTTTAGGCCAGGGTTGCCTCTATTAGAAATAATACATCTTTACCAGGTAAAACCAAACATTGACCGTTAGTCGGTCCAGCACTCTGTGATATGCCTAATTGAAAACTAAGCACCACCTTTGGTGTTCTATTTCTTTTTAAACAAACCCTTTTTTTTTCCTCCAAATATAGGAAGTGATTACCTTTTGTGGCCCATCACCTTGGGGTGCCCCTTCAGCAGCAGCAATAGAAATGTGACGTAGCTTTTTACATAACGACGTGATACTTTTTCAAGGTGAGCAGGTGCTCTTGAAGATTTAAAACTGCAGTGTACATATGTTTTTTGTCGCATTCAAGTTTAATATAGCTACATGCATTTTTATATACTTTTTCAGAAACTGTGGAGCAGCTCTGTCTTCTCCTGCACAGGTGCTCTTTCACAATTTATATTGTGCCATGCAGTCCTCATGAGCTCCAAATACAAATACTCTTCTACTCTTCGGGGAGTTGGTGAGTAGTGTCCACTGTCTAGTTTTTTTTGTGGACTACCTCTCTCCTCACCCGCAATATGTGTGAAATTTTGCTATCTATGATATATGTTACAGATACTGTAATCATCTTTTTTGCCTGTGATGGTCTTCATCCATAAGAATATACATCCCTCCCTACGGGTGATCAGGCATCCATCTGGACTACAGGGGGGAGTCAATTCTGGGGCCCCCAATGCAGACCTTTGACTGTGAATGTAAAACTGTTCTCACATTTTACCGCATTTTTTGTAAAACTGCATTAAAAAATACTTGGTATATTTTTAGTTGATAGTGTTCTTTCCTATATCAGGGGTACCTTTAAAATCCCATTTCTTACATATTTTTTGGTTTACTACTTTAGGGATGATGGTACATACATAAAAAATGTTTGGAAACACTGATCTCTACCCATTTAGCTTACTACAACACCGGGTGGATAATACACCCATGAAAAACCCATTCTTGGGTAGAAGAGATCAGTAATTAAGTTTACTTTTTCTGGTCGAAATTCTTGATTTTTGTCTCTTTTGAGATTATATGCAGATGATATTAATAGCATTCTTGCAATTTTTCTATATGTCTCTTTATGTTGATTCTATTTTATTAGCATAATTTCTTATATTTTTCTCCCCTTTTCGATTTATCTAAAGTGGCAAACAGTGGTTATAGACAGCAGTCTGGCTTAGCTGTGGCTAATATTCGTTTGAACCCCATCTTCCGTCTTTACATCTGGGAGATTCACGTGAGTGAGTGGTCTATAAAATGACAGGCTACTGTGGTCAGGCATGGGAGGGGTTTGTTTCAGAGGTACAACAGGTCCGATCCAAAGATGATGTCACTGAAGCTGAGGTAGATACCTATTTCTTGGGGTTACAGCGTCTGGTTGAAAGGAAAACTCGTTTATTTTGGCATAAGGAATATTTTGGAAAATATGTGACAAACTAGATCATACCATCGGGTCTGCGTATCCAAATTTTCCCAAATATAAAAAAGGTTGAACCAAATGTAAAAAAAGCATGGGAAGCAAACCTGCAGGCTTGTTCCCTACAAATGATGCAAATACTTAGTGACCAATATAAAATGGACATTGGTGAATTAGACAAAGAAATTCTGAAATGGCAGGAAGATCATAGCCATTTATCTTCTCATAATTGTTTTCTTGGCAAAGACAAGATTTTGAAAGAGCATTTAACGAAATATGCCACGAATTTAATCAAAACCAAAGAAAAATTTATGAGAGATAAAAAAGCGTACGATCAGGATCAAGCATATAAATGGCACCAACAGGGTCATCACTCCCGTCGGAGGACCACATATAATCGGGCTCCCCAGACCCATAATGTGGATCTGATTGAATCCGACAGTTCATCCATGTCCTCAGCCTCCTATGTCCCGATAGCTACACACTACAGAGATTCTAGTGGAGCTTCTGGAAAGAGAAAAAAGGATAGTGAAACAAGCTCACAGGAACGCCCTAAGTCAACTCATGACAAAAGTAATGACAAGAAAACACGTGTACAACGTTCACGTGGCGGTGTAACCCCCAATACCCCAAGAAGTGGCAATATACAAAACCATTCACTTGTGACGTTAACCACTCTGACAGTAAATTTAAATCCGGTCTCAACTTCGGCGGGACCCATGTCCCAACAAACGTTGGAACAACACCCAGCTATAACTGCCTTTCCTACAGATTCTCGAATGGCACCCATATTTAGTTCCAATACTTTGGACTCTAGGCGCAATTCCCTACCCACACCTACCCCTGTACGAACAACGAGTCAACCGTTAAAGTAGAGGGTCCGGGTCCCATCTTGGATGGGAACCGGGACAAATTCGACATTATTAATTTGTCCTCACATCCCCTGACAGAGGATGAGACCACTTTATTAGAGCTAGGTCTCACATTCTGTCCGGATGAGGAGGCAAACAAATTTGAACTAATCAAGGATCTGCACCTCTTTGCCAGACGCCTTATGTACAAAGTTTTATATGACAAGAATCCTAATGACGTTGAGATAACAAATTCAGATAATGCCAATTTGGAAGGTGTTACCTTTGAGGACTTACGAGCTCTTCAGGATTTGATGGATTTGTGGGAGGAGAGCGATCCCGAGGAGGCGGCTTGGATATTCAACCCACCTGGATCGGAGACCTCCCAACCTGAAAATCGGGGGGTTGGTTTATCTAACAACCCCCTTTACTCCAATAACCCCTCTTCCATATCCTCTGTTGGAATAACCTTTGAGACACCAAAGACATATAAACCCAAATCCAAGTCTTTCCCTGTTTTACAGGGAAACTCTAACTTGTGGGCCTTTGTGATCCAGGTCACTAAAGAGATCGAATCTACCAACTGGCTAACTGGCCCTCCGGGCAATTTATCTAAACATCTAAAAAAGGCATTACAGAACTTGAGGTCTAATAAAAACATTGTAATAAAACCATCTGACAAAGGTGACAACCTCGTTCTGATGGATACAAAACAATATGAGCAAATGTGTTTTGATATCATATGTAATACCGACTGGTACAGACCAGTACCAAAATCTCACGTTACTTATTACATGAAACTTTATAAGGACATTCTGGCTAAGGCGCACTATAGGGGGTCATTGACTCTAACACACTAAAATTCTTGGACTCTACCAATCCGGTGACTCCAACATTCTACGCATTGCCCAAAGTGCACAAAAACTTACAGAATCCCCCAGGCCGACCGATCATTTCGGGGTGCGGATCCCTGACAGAAAAGGCCAGCCAACTAGTGGACGAGTATCTATACCCCCATGTAAAGGGACTTTTTTCCTTTGTTAAGGATATCATTGAGCTATTGAAAACATTGGATGGATTACAGCTATCCCAAGGATGTTGGCTAGTTGCGATCGATATAGAGGCCTTGTAAAACTCCATACCTCATACCAGAGGTGTGGAGGTTGTGCGAGAATTTTTGAATGAACGAGATCTTGACTCGTGGAAGTATAACGAATTTGTGATTGAAATTCTCAATTTTATACTTACACACAGTATTTTTGTGTTTAAGGGTTCCCACTACCTCCAGGTACAGCGCGTGGCAATGGGGGCAAAATGTGCCCCCTCCTACGCAAACCTGTACCTGGGGGGGTGGGAACGAGATCTTTTTTTCGATGAATCCAAAGCAGAGTTTATTGGTAAGATTGTATCATGCATCGATACATAGATGATATTTTTATGGTGTGGGCAGGATCAAAATAACAACTACTAGAGTTCCTGGTGGGTCTACAGGTGAACACATACAATCTTAAGTTTACTTACATGTTCGATCAGTCAAAAATTACCTTCCTAGACATAGAGATCTTTATAAACGAAACAGGAATGCTATGTTCCACATTATATCGTAAACCTTCAGCAGGCAACAGCTTACTGCATGCCAGTAGCTCGCACCCTGAAGAATTAATCAAAAGCATCCCTTTCAGCCAATTTTTGCGACTGAAACGTAATTGCACACTGGATACAGACTTCCAAAAGGAGGCAAATTTGCTACGCGATCGCCTCCTAGCTAGAGGATACAGTAAAACGTGTCTGAAAAAAGCATTCAACAGGGTAAAAAATGAGAATAGACAACTTTTGCTATATAAGCCCAGACACGATAAAGTATCAACATGAACAAGAGTGATTACCAAATATAATAGACAACATGCAAAGGTGCGACATATCTATAAAAAGTTCTGGTACCTATTGGCAGCTGATCAAAAAATCTCCAAGTTCGTTAAACCCTATCCAGAGATCACCTTCAAACGCTCTCGCTCCTTGAGAGATACTCTAGTGAGTAGCCACTATCGTAACCAGACTATACTCAAGTCTAAATCACCAGGCACCTACCCTTGTGGCAGATGCAACTATTGTCCCTTCATTTTAGAAGGGAACAATGTCATCCTTCCCAATAACAACATCTGAACCCCTAAATATAGAACAAACTGTCAATCGGTTGGTTCCGTATACCTAATGAAATGTCGTTGCGGGACATTTTATGTGGGAAAAACAAAGTGCCCACTTTTTTGTAGAATTAGGGACCATGTGTCCCTTATCTCCAAACATAGGATGGAAACACCTATTAGCCGTCATGTGGGGCTTTACCACAACTTCGACTTAAAAGTTATCGTTTTTTTCAGTCTTGAACACATCCCAGAACATGAACGAGGCGGTGATATAGACAATAAACTTCTCCAATTGGAGACGAGATGGATCTATTGTTTACAAGCTACTCGGTCCCCTGGCCTTAATGAGGGGATTAGCTATAAGCCTTTTCTATTAACATCACCCCCTTTTGATCTGGTCACTCCTGTCTTCTTGGGAGCATGTGCCCCATTGAGTGCCTTTCTTCTTCCTCTATTTTGTTAACATTTACTGCGTTTGAATACCATGGGATCACCAGACGTTTATTAGTTCTCTCGTGACTAACTCTGGATTGGTTGTTTAGGCCAGGGTTGCCTCTATTAGAAATAATACATCTTTCGAAAAAGGGATACTAACATATATGGAGTCAGTTATAATGATGTGCATATTGATACAGCTTTCCATATGTGGATATAGATTAGTGGTACAATGTTGTAAACGAATAACTGTAATGTGCAATCATGACCACACCCAAACCTTGGGGAAACCCCCTTTTTTTTTTTTACCCCTCCCCAGGCTCCATTTTCCCTCGTTCTTACCCCCCCCCGGTTCAGTGCCATTTGATCCCCGTATGGATACACACCCCCCTCAGGCTTTTCTTTCTTGGGGGGGTGCCAACCCGGTATACGCCCCCCTTGAGGTCTCCTCATAGTCCTTGGCACCCCGGTACAACCTTATCCTACAGCCATTATACCAACTGTCCAAGTTCACTCTCTTGGCTCAGCACTGTCTCCAATGGAAGTCTTAGTGCTGTTTTGGGTTTGTCGTTTCCGGTTCCGGGTAATCAGTCCTTGGACCAGGAACTTCCCTTTTGCGTCCACTTGGCACCAGTGCAGTGTGATGACACACGCAGCATTTTGGCGCCATGGGGAGGGATATTTAAACCCCACACATTCAGATGCTTGCTAGCAGTCTGGGAGCTCATGCTAAACATGGACGCCGGCACCAGGTAAAACCAAACATTGACCGTTAGTCGGTCCAGCACTCTGTGATATGCCTAATTGAAAACCAAGCACCACCTTTGGTGTTTTATTTCTTTTTAAACAAACCCTTTTTTTCCCCTCCAAATATAGGAAGTGATTACCTTTTGTGGCCCATCACCTTGGGGTGCCCCTTCAGCAGCACCAATAGAAATGTGACGTAGCTTTTTACATAACGACGTGATACTTTTTCAAGGTGAGCAGGTGCTCTTGAAGATTTAAAACTGCAGTGTACATATGTTTTTTGTCGCATTCAAGTTTAATATAGCTACATGCATTTTTATATACTTTTTCAGAAACTGTGGAGCAGCTCTGTCTTCTCCTGCACAGGTGCTCTTTCACAATTGATATTGTGCCATGCAGTCCTCATGAGCTCCCAATACAAATACTCTTCGGGGGGTTGGTGAGTAGTGTCCACTGTCTAGTTTTTTTCGTGGACTACCTCTCTCCTCACCCGCAATATGTGTGAAATTTTACTATCTATGATATATGTTACAGATACTGTAATCATCTTTTTTGCCTGTGATGGTCCTCATCCATAAGAATATACATCCCTCCCTACGGGTGATCAGGCATCCATCTGGACTACAGGGGGGAGTCAATTCTGGGGGTACCCCTCCTCCCCTCTTCTCTCAGTTGACGCCTCATATCCTGCGACTTCCCCAGAACTCTATACAGAGGTATGGAGTTGACGCGGGGGTTGTGTTGAGTGGGAGTACCAGGAGAGGGGTGGGTGTGGGCCTGTGTGATGGGTGTTGGTGGTGTGGTGTGGGGGGGGTGGGATGGGGGGTGTTGTTTTGTTCCTGTTTTTGTTTTTGTTTTTAGAGGGTGGTTTTGGTGGAGTTATGGTTGCACAAGCCAAAGAGCTTTCAAGTTGTATAAATGTGAATGTTTCATGTATATTCTCTCTGTGTATTTACTTCCTTCTTTTTCTCTTTTGAACATCCAAGGTTGTGTTTATCATGAATATTGTTGTTGAATAATTGAAAAGCCTTGTACATTTTCACGATGAAGCCTTCCGGGCGAAACATGTTGAAATTTTGTGGACGTGGTTATGTTCTGAACCCTTTGTGACCACAGTTTTTTCATTGTCAATATTAGGTTGAGGATGTATACCTTTAAGTGTGAATGTAAAACTGTTCTCACATTTTACCGCATTTTTTGTAAAACTGCATTAATAAATACTTGGTATATTTTTAGTTGATAGTGTTCTTTCCTATATCAGGTGTACCTTTAAAATCCCATTTCTTACATATTTTTTGGTTTACTACTTTAGGGATGATGGTACATACATAAAAAATGTTTGGAAACACTGATCTCTACCCATTTAGCTTTCAGAATCAGCCAATCAGACACTTGTATTCATTCAAAAAAACCAATGACATACATGCATATAATCAAACAGAAATGCAGTAGTGATGTGTGCAGAGGGTGGTGTGCAAAACCATGCGGCAAGCACATGGTTTTGAACACAGCTGTGTGCACACTCCCACTGCTACCAGTGATGCGAACCGTACTATACCATGGCCCAGTGGGCCATAATATTGCATGGTTATGCTATGGTTCGTATGTACGCAGACTTGCTTACTTAGGAGTTGCAATGCAGTCGCCATGGAGTGGCCAATTCCCTGATGAGGCCTAAACAGACATCCTTAAAAGAGCAAACAGATCTGCCGTGTCCACGGGAAGGTTTTCCACCGGCGTCTGTATGTGCGAATACCCTCACATGAGAGTATTGTAGCAAAACTGACACTGGGGGACATCTGACAACATACATAAATAAAATTTTCCACAACAGCTCCTCTTCTTTGTCATATCCTCCCATGTGTCCCTCGATGAATCTGGATCTTACACCTCCTTACAGTCCATATGAGTCCATAAAAAAAGGAAAACATGGCTCGACATGTAGACTCTGCCCTTCAGGAGGAATGACTTATAGGGAGGACAGGACATGGTGAGCTGTAGTAATCGCTGGTCGGTCTGGGATCCTCTGTGTCTTGTACGTGGGCTGGGCTTCGGGGCATCTCATCTCGGTGAGGAAGATGTGGTCATCTGCTCGGGCTCTGGTCATGCGTCCAATCAGGCAACAGGAACACCTTATCACGACATATAGAAGGAATAGAAATAAAAACAACATGAGTATATATACCCCTACTTCCTTCAACCATGATCCGATGGAAAATAAAAAATCCCCCAAGTTCCCCAAACCCTTAAAAGGATTCCAACCTTCACTAGCTATAGCTCTGGCTTTGCCTTGCAGGGATCTAACCTTATCCATTGGGCCTGAACTTTGTCGCTAGTATCCTCAATCCAGGTACAACAATCCTTTCCTATGAATTCACAGAACCCCCCCTTGGATGCCAACAGATAATCAAGGGCCATCTTTTCCTGTAAAAGAAGAGACTTGATCTGTCTTTGTTCCTGTGAGATCTCCCTTACAGCTCTAATGGTTTCATTGAATATTCCATCCACAATGGATGAGAAATTGTTTAAGCGTTTCATAAGATCAATCCCCCACCCCGTCCTGCTCAGCTCGTCATCACTCATGTGTACAGGAAATCTTGAATAAACATTGGTATCTTCTTACTAATGATTCTATTCTGTGCAAATATACAGGTGCCAAACCTAACATCACTTGCAGGCGGGCAAGGTCACTGAGGGACAGGTTGACACAAAGTCACTTTGCAAATGCAGCAAATGAGGACACCACCTTGAGAGGGACTTGGCAATGTGGTTCATGCACTTTTTGTCTATGGATATATGAGAATCATGCAATGTATTTGCCAAATGGCAGATTACACTCTGCTGTGCACCACATCAACTGTCAGACGGAGGGCGTGGTGTACATCATCCATGGTGAATGCGGCAGCTTCTACGTGGGGAAAACTAAATGTGCTTTCTGCCATAGAAAAAAAATTATCACGTATACTACATCGATAGTAATCAATGGTTTGTTTTCTTTGTTTTGTGTTGTCTATATTGTTTTCTTGGTACATGGGGCTATTCATCTCCATTTAACTTTTTTAGCTTTTTTTGTTCAATCAAAATGGGCAGGAATTCCTGGTTTTATCTCAGGCTAATTGTGTGCTGTATTGATTGGGGAATCTGTTGTGGAAGGTCCTTTTACCTCCAATATGTGGGATAGTGTGCCCGATATACAGTGGAGGGCCCCTCTATCTGTTTGTACTTTTTGAACAAACTTTTCTTTGACCTGTCTGTGCTTGATTTCCCCACGGTGGTGCCTGATGGGTTAATGCTCAATGGGTTAATGACCAATTTGGCGCATGCGTGGTAGTGTCTACGTTTGTATTGGCTGTCCGTCTCACTTGGTGCTTACACTGCTCTTTACTCATTTGTGGCTGGATGGCACGGCGCATACGTGATGCCGGTATGCTGCGTGATGATGTCACCCTCCAACGGGCCGGGCTTTTCATCTTCCCCCTGCCCTGTGGAGGCAGGCACCTGCCGCTGACTGTGCTGACGTGCACGTCATTGTATCAACGCCGCTCTGACAGCGTTTCCTTATCCTCTCCTACAGCCTATCACTAGCTGGGCTTTAACGACGTGAAGACACAATGGGGGTAAATTACTATAGCGCTATGGCGCTAATTCACGCAAATTGCCACAAATTAGCGCTAATTCGCGGCAATTTAGCAATTCGCGCTAAAACGGTATTCACTATAGCGCTGGTGAGAAAATACTCCCAAAATCGAATTTACTATAGCTCCCTGAAACTAAATAGTGCCCAAACCCTTACTCTGCTAAAACCTAGAGAATTGCACATGGAAATAATATTTAGAGCATGATATAATTGCCTAAATGGTACTGAAATATGCGGTATATTATTTAAAGATTATCTGCTTTTAAACTGTGTGAAAAAGTGATTTCTACACTGAAATATCTTTAAAAGCCTGAAAAGTGAAAAATTTCCAGTTTTGGACAACTAGGTGCCAACACAACTGAGCATGCTCAGACCTGAAAATAACTCTCATTTTAACTCAAGTGTCTTTTTTACCCGGAGCTATAGTAAATACCAAAATGAGAGCTAATTAGAGAGCATTTTTTGGGAGTTAAAATCTGCTCTAATTTAGTCCAAATGAAGTTTCAGTCATTGATTCTAATGGAACAATTCTAACTTTCACAAAAAAAACCTTTTAATGTTGAGATGAAATGTATCTTTCTGTGAAATAAATTTTCCTTTGCAACATTGTTGCTTCTACTTAAAATATTTTGATTTTAAGAATGCTACAATGTGGAATGTTTTGATGTTTTGGTAAAATATATTTTTCTCTGTCACTTTCACTTGTTACTCTTCATCTCACAACAATCTTTACCCTAAACTCACACAGGCGTCTTTACAATCCACAAGCAATACCATTGCTGATGAAAATTTAAAATGAATCACAGTTTTTTGTGCTTTTTATTATTTACAAATATTCATAATTTGAGCCCAAAAAATTTGATATGTGTACCAACATCAGAAATCAAAATGTAATTCCCAAGAATTTAAGGGTAATAGTCTACTCTCACCTACAAAAAAACACCAAATATCACAGAATAAATCAAGAAGAATAACTCTTGAGTAATGTAATTCCATCACCTGTATGTCCATAGAAATGCAGTATTTATGTGTTTTTATGTGTATTTATGTGTAGTTATGTGTAGGAGGGTCTCACATGTGGCAGCTCTGTGGCTTAGAGGTTAGAACTTTGCTTAGTATTCCTGAGGGTCTGGGTTCAAATCCCAACCATGTTACTTCATGTAGAGGAGTTGTCTCATCTCCCAGGTCCTATAACTATGTCTAAATGTAATAGTTATGTGTAGGAGGGTTCCACCACCATTGTAAGTCTTTTCCAGATACACTATATATATAGCCAAAAGTATTGGGACGCCTGCCTTTACACACACATGAACTTTAATGACAGCCCAGACTTAGTCTGTAGGGTTAAAATTTGATTTGGCCCACCCTTTGCATCTAGAACAGCTTCTGGGAAGGCTGTCTGCAAGGTTTAGTGTGCCTATGGGAATGTTTTCTTCCAGAAGTGCATTTGTGAGGCCAGGCACTGATGTTGGATGAGAAGGCCTGGCTCGCAGTCTCTACTCTAATTCAGCCAAATGGCGCTCGAGGCTATTCCAGTGGTGTCACTCTCCGCAACCCAAAGACTATCACAATTATTTATTCTTCATAGGGCCTATAGGACATCAGTACAGCTTTATAAATGGGGTAGAGGAGACTCCCCACTGTGCCCCAAGTGTAAGGTACACAGAGGGGACTTTATTCATTTAATTTGGAGGTGCCCAAAGCTGCATAGGTACTGGGATGAGGTTTCCCAACATATTTCCAGGGTGGCGCGGGTCCACATCCCCCTTAATCCGACCGTATACCTGCTCGGAGCTATAAGTGGAAAGATGTACCCGGGAGGAAAGTACTTCATGTTATCTAGACTGATGTATCTCGCCAGGAAACTTATTGCAAAGTACTGGATGGCTCCAACTGTACCTACAGTTAAGCAATGGATTGCCTACGTTAACTCGTTTCTCCCTAGAGAACGACTGGCGTACGCCCGTAGAAGCGATCGGAGTAAATTTAACAAGATATGGCACCCATGGCTGGGGGATGCGGACCTGGCCCCACATCAATTGATAGTAGAAAGGCTTCAGATGTAGTGATCAGGAGGGGGTGACGTAGAGAGGAAGAACGAGATTGTGATACCCGAGGGGAAGGAAAGCGAGAGTAAGTACACAGGGGGGGGGAGAAGAAGGAGGAATAGGAAGTTGGCTTGTAAAATTAATGACAACAAAATCAGATAAATAAGAACATTGGATAGGAGGGAAACCTGCGGTAGTTGTACAGGTGGTGCAAGAACCATCAAAGGCAATATGAAAGGTCTGCTGTGACGGAGGGGAGGTGGGGTGGGGAGGGGTGGAGGGGAGGGTTGGAACAAAATCAAGGGAAAGGGAGGAATGAACTAGCAATAGAGATATGATTTTGCATGGAGGAAGGGCGGGAACACGAGAATAGGACTACATAAACCACACACTTTATACTATGTTTTGCTGTACAATATAATGTGAATGATTGAAACTATGTTCCTCCTTTCCTGCCAGACATAGCCCCTGTGTGGGTTGACCTGGCTCTTGCTTTGTATTGTTATAATTTTACTGACATGTGTGCAATAAAAAAGAAATGATTGAAAAAAAAAAATTCAGCCAAAGGGTGTTCTATCGGGTTGAGGCCAGGACTCTGTGCAGGCCAGTCAAGTTTCTCCACCCCAAACTTGCTCATCCATGTCTTTATGGACCTTGCTTTGTGTACTGGTGTGCAGTCATGTTGGAACAGGAAGGGGCTTTCCCCAAACTGTTCCCAAAAAGTTGGGAGCATGAAATTGTCCAAAATGTCTTGGTATGCTGATGCCTTAAGAGTTCCCTTATCTGAAACTAAGAGGCCAAGCCCAACCCCTGAAAAACAACCCTGCACCATAATCCCCCTCCACCAAATCATTTGGACCAGTGCACAAAGCAAGGTCCATAAAGACATGGATGAGTGATTTTGGGGTGGAGGAACTTGACAGGCCTGCACAGAGTCCTGACCTCAACACAATAGAACACCTTAGGGATGAATTAGAGAGGAGACTGTAGGTCAGGCCTTCTCGTCCAACATCAGTGCCTGACCTCACAAATGCACTTGGAAGAATGGTCAAACATTCCCATAGACACACTCCTAAACCTTGTGGACAAGAAGAGTTGAAGCTGTTATAGCTGCAAAGGGTGGGCCAAATGAGTTTTGAACCCAATACTAATACTGGGATGCCATTACAGTTCATGTGTGTTTAAAGGCAGGCATCCCAATACTTAGGCCAATATACTGTATATTGCTTGTGACACTGAGCATGGCTATGGACTTAGGGCTGGTTCACACCACAGAGATGCAGAGAACATGTGTGGGGCTGCCTGGTGGCTAAGTGGGTAGCAGTTCTGTCTAGCAGCACTTGGGATGTTGGTTCAATTCCCCAACATGCTAATGCCTGTGTTGAAGTTTATATGTTCTCCCTGTGTGGGTTTCTCACCACAATCCAAAGACATGTTCGCATTTTATTTGTCTCCTGTCGAAATAGGTTCTAATGTAAGAAAGTTAATTTTGGACTTTATATTGGAAGTTCATTGCAGCCAGGGACTGATGTTAATGTTTATTAGCACTAATCATGCTCAGGGACTTGTACATTTCAAATTTTAGGGTTTACACTGCACAGGTACATATGCTTAGAAAACTGTTGCTTTGTTTATGTGGATGCAAATGGACTTTGATCTTTGGCCTGTAGTTGGAGATTTGATGCACATAGCCAAGGCTAACACAGTTGCAAATACTATTATGTGTTCCTGCTCATCAGGTGCAATCACTTTAGACATACATGAAGAGACAGATTGAAAGATACTGGTGGGCGTGTACTTCTATTGGGTGTGTCAGTGCGCTAACAATACAACCTCTCTTATATAAAGGCCTGCAGTACGGGGGGTTCGTTTGGCCAGAGAAGGTCAGGTTTTTTGTTGTGAGGGAGAAGGAATGATATTGGGAGATTTGATGAAATGCTTGTGCATTTTTTCAATCAAAAGTGGGTTTATGTGGCCATGCTGTCAATGTTGTGTGTGTATTGTTCCTGTCTGATCATGCAAACATCTGCTGACCTACTCTTTTTGATCTCGTTTAATTGTGTACACCGAAATGCAGCTTCCAGCAGAACATGGTCACCAATGTATGTATGTGTGGATTGTGGGCTGGTGGTGGGTGTTTTGAATAAGTCTTTTGTAATATTATGTTGGAATGCTTTGTAAGAATGGCTGTTAAGTATGTTTCTATAATCTTGCAGATAATGTGATGTGTTGCCCGCTATACACTGAAATTAAAGCTGTGTCCACTCTAAGGTTTTGTCTAATTTTAGATTGTAAGCTCCTATGAGCAGGGCCCTTAAAATTCCGTTGCTAAATGTAGCACCATATATCCTGTCCAAATTTTTTTGAAGCTAGTAAATGTAAATTTTTTTTTTTTTTCTGCTGGTAAAATAAAAGTACATTATTGAGCTTTTGTTGTGGGGTGTGTGTTTTTTTTTTTTTTTTTTTCCTTCTACATTTCTTTCTCTTTAGTTTTTGTGGGTGGTGGTTTTGGGAAAGTGCAATATCTCTTATATTTTATTTCAATATGTATTTGTGCACCAAAAAACTAATCTCTTTGCCCTAGTTCACATGCTACTTTGAAATTGCGCTACTTCACTTGAAGTAGCACAATTTCAAAGTAGCAAGGTCAGCGTGATTTCAGGTGGCTTCATACAAAAATGTCTATTGAAGTCGAACCTGAAATCGGCAAAAGTAGTGCAGGAACTACTTTAGCAAATTGATGCGGTGCCACAAAAAAAATGTTGCATCGATTGGAACAGTGCCATTGCCAATAGTCATGCGATTTGACCTCTCAAATCGCATGACCAATCGCTCCAATGTAAACCTAGGCTTCTGCACAACTGCAAGTTATATATAAAGATTCCACCTTTATCATTAACAGCTGTGGAGAATTGCAGGTAATGAATTCAACTGGTGGATAGGCAGTGTTTGAATGTGTCAGCTCTGGTTCACATTGGTGTGATTTGACATGTCAAATCTGTAGCAATTGCACTGTTCTAATTTGTGCGATTTGTATTGATATTGGTGCAGAAACCTGCACTGATGTCTCTGATGTTGCCCCCACAGTCGGGACTGACATGCAGGAATGAAATTGTGGGAGTTCAGCTGAACGCTTTCCTCCTGCTGTCAGTGTGAACCAGGGCTCAAACTGGGCCTTTTGCCTTTGTAATTCACCTGCTGCTAAGCCAGGGACACCATTTCTTATCAAACGCCCTTAAGTTTACCTTCAAATATATGTAGAAATACAGATTTGCATATCTGAAAATAAAAAAATACTAATCATGGTTGAGATCAAATATTCGCAGCTGCAATCAAAAGCGTGGTTTCACCTTTTGAAAATTAGTCATTGTATGCACCCGGAAGTTCCTGTGCTGGTCAGGATCTCCATCTAGGTGGACATGGCGAGGTCTGCAAAGAGCAAATAGGAGGTGCTGCTCATTGGCCAGGTAAGTGTAGGATATGTACTTGTACTTAATCAATGCGGGGGTGGATGTCATAGTTAGATTTGGTGTGGGTGGGGTTCTTTGATTTGTTTGGCATCACCACACATTTGCTTCCGTCCCATGTGCACACATCACTTCCTGCATTTGTTCTGCTGATGTAAATCAGTAAGGACTATGCAAGTATAAATGAGAGCTCCTTTTATTAAAATATATATGACTTGTTTCACAGCTGGGCGAATTTTCCAGCAAATTTGGACCTCTGAGTTGCATGACAAGTTGTACCCCATGATTCTCAATGATAACCATTCATATCTGTGCTACTTTAAGTCGCACCAACTTCAAAGTAGTCCCTGTACTGCTTTGGTGTGACTTGAGGTATATCGGGTACAATATTACACAGGCATTCCCAGAAGTTGGGGCCAAGTTGCAGCGGCAAAGTGGCAGCAAAATAGTGTGACTTTCAGGTCGCAGCAGTGTGAATGAGATTCAAGGATAACACCTTTGAATTTGGCCCTATTGTCACTTGTGCATCCTGAAAGTGTAGCAAATTCATCCCTGCACTACCTTGGTTTGACTTTGATGCAATTTGAGGTCCATACACCACAAGATTACACAGACATTGCTTCAAGTCATGACAAAGCTGTGCAATTTTAACCACTTCAGCCCCGGAAGGATTTACCCCCTTCCTGACCAGAGCACTTTTTACAATTTGGCACTGCGTCGCTTTAACTGCTAATTGCGCGGTCATGCAATGCTGTACCCAAACGAAATTTGCGTCCTTTTCTTCCCACAAATAGAGCTTTATTTTGATGGTATTTGATCACCTCTGCCGCTTTTATTTTTTGCGCTATAAACGGAAAAAGACCGAAAATTTTGAAAAAAAATGATATTTTCTACTTTTTGTTATAAAAAAAATCCATTAAAATCAATTTTAGTCATACATTTAGGCCAAAATGTATTCGGCCACATGTCTTTGGTAAAAAAAATGTCAATAAGCGTATATTTATTGGTTTGCGCAAAAGTTATAGCGCCTACAAACTAGGGTACATTTTCTGGAATTTACACAGCTTTTAGTTTATGACTGTCCATGTCATTTCATGAGGTGCTAAAATGGCAGGGCAGTACAAAACCCCCCCAAATGACCCCATTTTGGAAAGTAGACACCCCAAGGAAATTGCTGAGAGGCATGTTGAACCCATTGAATATTTTTTTTTTTTGTCCCAAGTGATTGAATAATGACAAAAAAAAAAAAAAAAATTACAAAAAGTTGTCACTAAATGATATATTGCTCACACAGGCCATGGGCATATGTGGAATTGCACCCCAAAATACATTCAGCTGCTTCTCCTGAGTACGGGGATACCAAATGTGTGGGACTTTTTGGGAGCCTAGCGGCGTACAGGGCCCCGAAAACCAAGCACCGCCTTCAGGATTTCAAAGGGCATACATTTTTGATTTTACTCCTCACTACCTATCACAGTTTTGAAGGCCATAAAATGCCAGGATGGCACAAACCCCCCCCAAATTACCCCATTTTGGAAAGTAGACACCCCAAGCTATTTGCTGAGAGGCATGTTAAGTCCATGGAATATTTTATATTTGGACACAAGTTGCGGGAAAGTGACAATTTTTTTTTTTTTTTTTTGCACAAAGTTGTCACTAAATGATATATTGCTCAAACATGCCATGGGCATATGTGGAATTACACCCCAAAATACATTCTGCTGCTTCTCCTGAGTACGGGGATACCACATGTGTGGGACTTTTTGGGAGCCTAGCCGTGTACGGGGCCCCGAAAACCAAGCACCGCCTTCAGGATTTCAAAGGGCATAAATTTTTGATTTTACTCCCCACTACCTATCACAGTTTTGAAGGCCATAAAATGCCAAGATGGCACAAACCCCCCCCAAATGACCCCATTTTGGAAAGTAGACACCCCAAGCTATTTGCTGAGAGGCATGTTGAGTCCATGGAATATTTTATATTTGGACACAAGTTGCGGGAAAGTGACAATTTTTTTTTTTTTTGCACAAAGTTGTCACTAAATGATATACTGCTCAAACATGCCATGGGCATATGTGGAATTACACCCCAAAATACATTCTGCTGCTTCTCCTGAGTATGGGGATACCACATGTGTGGGACTTTTTGGGAGCCTAGCCGCGTACGGGGCCCCAAAAACCAAGCACCGCCTTCAGGATTTCTAAGGGCATAAATTTTTGATTTTACTCCTCACTACCTATCACAGTTTTGAAGACCATAAAATGCCAAGATGGCACAAACCCCCCCCAAATGACCCCATTTTGGAAAGTAGACACCCCAAGCTATTTGCTGAGAGGCATGTTGAGTCCATGGAATATTTTATTTTTTGACACAAGTTGCGGGAAAGTGACAATTTTTTTTTTTTTTGCACAAAGTTGTCACTAAATGATATATTGCTCACACAGGCTATGGGCTTATGTGGAATTGCACCCCAAAATACATTCTGCTACTTCTCCTGAGTATGGGGATACCACATGTGTGGGACTTTTTGGGAGCCTAGCCGCGTACGGGGCCCCGAAAACCCAGCACCGCCTTCAGGATTTCTAAGGGTGTAAAGTTGTGATTTCACTCCTCACTACCTATCACATTTTTGAAGGCCATAAAATGCCCAGATGGCACAAAACCCCCCCAAATGACCCCATTTTGGAAAGAAGACACCCCAAGCTATTTGCTGAGAGGCATGATGAGTACATGGAATATTTTATATTTTGACACAAGTTGCGGGAAAGTGACAATTTTTTTTTTTTTTTTTGCACAAAGTTGTCACTAAATGATATATTGCTCAAACATGCCATGGGCATATGTGTAATTACACCCCAAAATACATTCTGCTGCTTCTCCTGAGTACGGGGATACCACATGAGTGGCACTTTTTGGGAGCCTAGCTTCATACGGGGCCCCGAAATTCAATCACCGCCTTCAGGATTTCTAAGAGCGTTAATTTTTGATTTCACTCCTTACTACCCATCACAGTTTTGAAGGCCATAAAATGCCAAGATAGCACAAAACCGCCCCAAAATGACCCCATTTTGGAAAGTAGACACCCCAAGCTATTTGCTGAGAGGCATGGTGAGTATTTTGCAGCTCTCATTTGTTTTTGAAAATGAAGAAAGACAAGAAAAACGTATTTTTTTTTTCTTTTTTCAATTTTCAAAAGTTTGTGACAAAAAGTGAGGTCTGCAAAATACTCACTATACCTCTCAGCAAATAGCTTTGGGTGTCTATTTTCCAAAATGGGGTCATTTGGGGGGGGTTTGTGCCATCTGGGCATTACATGGCCTCCGAAACTGTGATAGGCAGTGAAGAGTGAAATCAAAAATTTACGCCCTTAGAAAGCCTGAAGGCGGTGCTTGGTTTTCGGGGTCCCCTATGCGGTTAGGCTCCCAAAAAGTCTCACACATGTGGTATCCCCGTACTCAGGAGAGGCAACAGAATGTATTTTGGGGTGTAATTTCACATATTCCCATGGCATGTTTGAGCAATATATCATTTAGTGACAACTTTGTGCAAAAAAAAATAAATAATAATAATAATTTGTCTTTTTCCCGCAACTTGTGTCACAATATAAAATATTCCATGGACTCGACATGCCTCTCAGCAAATAGCTTGGGGTGTCTACTTTCCAAAATGGGGTCATTTGGGGGGGTTTTGAACTGTCCTGGCATTTTATGCACAACATTTAGAAGCTTATGTCACACATCACCCACTCTTCTAACCACTTGAAGACAAAGCCCTTTCTGACACTTTTTGTTTACATGAAAAAATTATTTTTTTTTGCAAGAAAATTACTTTGAACCCCCAAACATTATATATTTTTTTAAAGCAAATGCCCTACAGATTAAAATGGTGGGTGTTTGATTTTTTTTTTTCACACAGTATTTGCGCAGCGATTTTTCAAACGCATTTTTTGGGGAAAAAACACACTTTTTAAAATTTTAATGCACTAAAACACACTATATTGCCCAAATGTTTGATGAAATAAAAAAGATGATCTTAGGCCGAGTACATGGATACCAAACATGACATGTTTTAAAATTGCGCACAAACGTGCAGTGGCGACAAACTAAATACATTTTTAAAAGCCTTTAAAAGCCTTTACAGGTTACCACTTTAGATTTACAGAGGAGGTCTACTGCTAAAATTACTGCCCTCGATCTGACCTTCGCGGTGATACCTCACATGCATGGTGCAATTGCTGTTTACATTTGACGCCAGACCAATGCTTGCGTTCGCCTTTGCGCGAGAGCAGGGGGGGACGGAGGTGCTTTTTTTTTTTTAATTATTTTTTTGATTTTTTATCTTATTTTTAAACTGTTCCTTTCATTTTTATTTTTTTTAAATCATTTTTATTGTTATCTCAGGGAATGTAAATATCCCCTATGATAGCAATAGGTAGTGACAGGTACTCTTTTTTTGAAAAAATTGGGGTCTATTAGACCCTAGATCTCTCCTCTGCCCTCAAAGCATCTGACCACACCAAGATCGGTGTGATAAAATGCTTTCCCAATTTCCCAATGGCGCTGTTTACATCCGGCGAAATCTAAGTCTTGAAATGCTCGTAGCTTCCGGATTCTTAGGCCATAGAGATGTTTGGAGCCATTCTGGTCTCCGATCAGCTCTATGGTCAGCTGGCCGAATCACTGGCTGCATTCTCAGGTTCCCTGTTGGGACAGGAGAGCCAGAGAAAAACATGGAAGACGGTGGGGGGGGGGGCATTTCCTCCCACTGCTTGTAAAAGCAGTCTAGAGGCTAATTAGCCGCTAGGATTGCTTTTACATGAAAGCCGACCGCTGGCTGAAAAGAATGATACCAAGATGATACCTAAACCTGCAGGCATCATTCTGGTATAACCACTCAAAGTCCAGCAACATACCAGTACGTTGCTGGTCCTTGTTGGGCATATATTGTAAACTTTTTTTTCATGCAGCCTGTGGGCTGAATGAAAAAAAGATATTGATCGGTGGGTATGCCCACCATTAGAATACCTCCCTTCATCCACCCACTTCTAATGATGGGCATACATGCACCATTTATATATGCCGAAGCATGGGGGCATCCTCCCGCAAAAGGCAGGAGCAAATTGCTCCTCCACCCACTGCCCCCACGCTTCGGCATATATGCTGAAGTATGTAACTGTGGTGGTGAAATCACCTCCGACAGCGTTGGAGTCACGGCTTTATGTATCGTGGGAGCAAACGCTGTTGCTGTCAAGATAAATAAATCCGCGCTGCAACTGAATGGCGTACCTGCTAAGCAAATGATGGTTAACAAAAAACAAAGTAACATTACAGTATAACAGTAATACTTACCATACCTGCAAAGCAAATACAAAAAAAAACCATAGTAAAAAATAAAACATTTAACGCAACCTGTGCCTACCTAAAATATATATATGCCGAAGCATGGGGGCATCCTCCCGCAAAAGGCAGGAGCAAATCGCTCCTCCACCCACTTCTGCCCCCACGCTTCGGCATATATGCTGAAGTATGTAACTGTGGTGGTGAAATCACCTCCGACAGCGCTGGAGTCACGGCTTTATATATCGTGGGAGCAAACGCTGTTGCTGTCAAGATAAATAAATCCGTGCTGCAACTGAATGGCGTACCTGCTAAGCAAATGATGGTTAACAAAAAACAAAGTAACATTACAGTATAACAGTAATACTTACCATACCTGCAAAGCAAATACAAAAAAAAACCATAGTAAAAAATAAAACATTTAACGCAACCTGTGCCTACCTAAAATATATATATGCCGAAGCATGGGGGCATCCTCCCGCAAAAGGCAGGAGCAAATCGCTCCTCCACCCACTTCTGCCCCCACGCTTCGGCATATATGCTGAAGTATGTAACTGTGGTGGTGAAATCACCTCCGACAGCGCTGGAGTCACGGCTTTATATATCGTGGGAGCAAACGCTGTTGCTGTCAAGATAAATAATCCGCGCTGCAACTGAATGGCGTACCTGCTAAGCAAATGATGGTTAACAAAAAACAAAGTAACATTACAGTATAACAGTAATACTTACCATACCTGCAAAGCAAATACAAAAAAAAACCATAGTAAAAAATAAAACATTTAACGCAACCTGTGCCTACCTAAAATATATATATGCCGAAGCATGGGGGCATCCTCCCGCAAAAGGCAGGAGCAAATCGCTCCTCCACCCACTTCTGCCCCCACGCTTCGGCATATATGCTGAAGTATGTAACTGTGGTGGTGAAATCACCTCCGACAGCGCTGGAGTCACGGCTTTATGTATCGTGGGAGCAAACGCTGTTGCTGTCAAGATAAATAAATCCGCGCTGCAGCTGAATGGCGTACCTGAAAACAAAAAAATGTTTAAAACACAGTAAACTATAAAAAAATTACATACCTGAAAAGCAAACATGATAAAACATAACAATAAAACAATGCAGAATAGAATACAGTAAAAAAGAGCAGAACAATAGAGAGAAAATAGAGAGAGAGAGAGAGAACAATAAAACGACAACTATTTTTGGTATTTTTTTTGTGTATTTTTTTTTTTTTTACTTTTTTTTTTTTTATAACTGTAACTTTTAAAACTGTAACGGTTCCAGGTTTGGGTCTCTCAAAATGCGATGGCATCTTGGGAGACCCTGTGGAAGTGTGTCCTAGTCTGTGCAGTGCTGTACCCTACGCTAATACTCAACTAGTGTATGGTAGCGTTCAAAACATTCACCAATGCAAAGACCAGGATTGCCAGGACAGGAGGGACAATAATACCGGGTGTCACGCCTAAATCCGCGCTTTCTGCAGACACGACATTTTCTTTGGGGGGCTCGTTGGGTAGGGGTACTCTGGAGGACATAAGGAAAATGCCTCTCATGCAGCCGGCCTACTGCATTTGGATTGGGAAGGTGAGGTGGAGCACCGTCTGGAAACAGAAGGGCTCTGACGATCTCTTCCTGGAATTTAAGGAAGGATCCAGTCCGTCCTGAAGCTCTGTATAGCACATGAGCGTTCAGCAAAGCCAATTGAAATAAATAAACAGACACTTTTTTGTACCAGCGTCTGGCCTTACGGGCAACTAGGTACGGCGCCAACAACTGGTCGTTGAGGTCCACCCCTCCCATATTAAGGTTGTATTCGTGGACACAGAGGGGTTTCTCCACAACACCAGTCGTCGTAGTAATTTGGGTCGTCGTGTCTGCATGAAGGGAGGTGAGAACGAAAACATTCTTCTTATCCCTCCACTTCATAGCGAGCAAATTATTATACTGCAAGCAGGCTCTCTCCCCCAGCCTAAGACGGGACTCTACAAGCCGCTGGGGAAAGCCCCGGCGATTAGGTCACACGGTGCCACATGCTCCAATCTGCTGATCAAACAAGTGACTAAAAAGTGGCACGCTCGTATAATAATTGTCCACGTACAAGTGGTACCCCTTTCCGAATAAGGGTGACACCAAGTCCCACACTATCTTGCCAGCACTTCCTATGTAGTCAGGGCAGTTTATCGGCTCTACGTGACTATCTTTGCCCTCGTAAACCATAAATCTACATGTATAGCCTGTGGCCCTGTCACAGAGCTTATACATCTTGACCCCGTATCTGGCACGCTTGCTGGGAAGGTACTGTTTGAAGGACAAGCGGCCAGAAAACTTAATCAGGGACTCATCAACGCAGACAACTTGATGGGGGGTAAACAAGTCTGCAAAACGTTGGTTGAAGTGGTTTACGAGGGGCCGAATTTTGTAGAGCCGATCGTATGCAGGGTCTCCACGAGGACGACAGAGTTCATTGTCGTTGAAGTGCATGAACTGCAAAATCTGCTCGTATCGTGCCCTGGCCATTGAAGCAGAGAACACAGGCATATGGTGAATTGGGTCAGTGGACCAATATGACCGCAACTCACTCCTTTTGGTTATGCCCATGTTGAGGGAAAGGCCCAGAAAGATCTTAAATTCGGAGACCGTAATTGGTCTCCAATCTCTGGCAAGGGTGGACTGGGGCATAGTGGCGATGTATTGACCAGCGTATAAATTGCTTTGGTCCACAATAGATCTATAGAGATCTTCGGTGAAAAACAGTGAATAAAAATCCAGTGGCATAAAGTCAACTGTTTCCACCTGAATTCCGGGTTGGCCAGTGAAAGGGGGAAGTACGGGTGCTGCAGAAGTGGTGGGTACCCAATTCGGATTGGCGAATGCAGCAGGAAGGGCACTATGGGCACGACGGGCCTGTCTTTGTCTTATTGGTGGCAGCGGGACACTAGATGTGCTTGCCACCTCGCCAGCTTGAACTGCACTTATGGGACTCGCCACGTCACCACGTGATACTGCAGTGCTGGATGTACGACCAGGGTGTACTAGGCCGCTGGTGCTTGGCAGTTCACCAGAAGGAATAGCGGCACTAGTACCTCTCTGCTCCCTACCAGAGCCCTGCGGTTCTTGCACGTCAAGGACAGAAGAAGAAGATCGGGGTCTGGTACGCCTGACCCTAGCAGGGACCACAACTCCGTCGTCAGAGCTATCTGTCATGGAGCCGCTGTCCTCTACAGGTTCGTATTCTGAGCTTGAACTTGACAGATGAGTGACTTCCTCTTCACTATCTGTCATGCTCAGAATCCTGTAGGCCTCTTCACTAGTGTACCTTCTATTTGCCATTTTGGGCTCTAAATTTAGGGGTACACTAGTGAGACTCACAGGCAAAAAAGCTCCTGACTGTCAGCGACTGATTCAAAGCGCTACCAAAAAACTGTTAGCGATCGCAGGGATCAGGCCTGACTCTGCAAACGCTACAGTTATGTGTGCTTAGTGTTTTGTGACAGTTATCGATCGATACTGCACTTGGGTGGGCTGGGCTGGGCTGGGCCGAGGAGCAAAACGCAGGTGCTAGCAGGTATCTGGGCTGATCCCGCTAACACTGCGTTTTTTTGGGGGACCCTAAACTGCTGGGGAGTATAGATCTGATCGGATCAGATATCGATCCGTTCAGATACTATAGCACTAAGGGAGGTGTATGCTGCGTGCGTGGGTTTTAGCGGTACTAGCGCTAACCTGACGCTGCCTGGGGCGACGCAGACCTTATCTGATCCTAAAAACTTAACTTCTATCACCGCTGGGCAATTAGGGGGTTAAACCTTTATAGGGTAATAAACGGCGGGTGCCCTAAAACTGTAATAAACTACAATAAACTACAAAAAACAAACCAACTAACCAGCGTCACCTGTAACAATTATATGGTGATCGCTGGTGAAAGGGTTAACTAGGGGGCAATCAAGGGGTTAAAACCTTTAGTAGGTAGTATATGGGGGTCCCTGTCGCTATAAAACACTGACAGCGAACCTATATACTTACCTCCCTAACTAGCGTCACCTGTGTCACTAATACAGCGATCAGAAAAACGATCGCTTAGTGACACTGGCGACGGGGGGTGATCACGGGGTTAAAACTTTATTAGGGGGGTTAGGGGGGTACCTTGGACCTAAAGGGGGGTACCCCTGACCTAAAGGGGCCTAACCTAACTGCCCTAACACTTGTTACTGTCACAAACTGACACCAATGCAATAAATCAGAAAAAAAAAAAAACCTGCTATTGGTGTCAGAGTGACAGGGGGTACAGGGAGGTGATCAGGGGGTGATCGGGGGGTGACAGGGGGGTGACAAGTGTGCCTGCGTGTTCTACTGTATGTGTAGTGTTGGTGCACTTACTTGGATGTCTTCTCTCCTCGGCGCCGGATGAAAAGACCGGCTCGAGGAGAGATTACATCACTTCCTCTGCTTCTGTTTACATTCACAGAAGCCGAGGAAGCTTGTCATTGGCCAGGAGCGATCGCGAGGTGGGGGACACGAATGAGTGGCCTCCCCCTCACCTTTGATCGACCCTGACCTCGATCCGACCGCCGCAGGCACCGGGGGGGGTCCGATCGGTAAGGTAAGCCCTTTTGCCTGCCCGTGCCGCTCTGTCGACGTACATCGTCGTGCGGCGGTCGGCAAGTGGTTAAGGTCGCACAAGTGCAAATGGGGCCTTATTCAAAGATGTTATCAATTAATCGCATTAGGTTACTTTCACATTTGGGTGACTTTTCATGGAGCTTTGGACCTCAGAGTCACATGAAAAGTTGTCCTCCTTAATTTCCATGCATATTTATTAGAGCTGTACGATTAATCGTCATCGTGATTTTTTTCCCCTTTACGATCTTGAAAAAAGCGTTTCACGATTCTTGCTATGCAAAGAACTCTCTCTGCTCTTCTGAAGCCACAGCCGAAAAACCAGGAAGTCTGCCAAGAATTACAACATTCTTTATCAGTGAACTTAACTAGAAACCTTATAACAATTTGTCAATTAAATAGAATTCTGTGTAAGTGAGGAAAGTTTAACCACTTAAACGCTAAACATTTTTCTGACATTTGTTGGTTTCAGGTTAAAATCATTTTTTTTTGCTAGAAAATTACTTAAAACCCCCCAACATTATATATATTTTTTTAGTAGAGACCCTAGAGAATAAAATGGTGGTTGTTACAATATTTTATGTCACACTGTATTTGCGCCTTTCAAATGCAATTTTTTTTTGGAAAAAATTACTTTAATGAATTAAAAAAAAAAAAAAGAAAAGTTAGCCCAATTTTTTTTGGGATAATGTGAAAGATTTTACGTCGCGAGAATCGTGATCTTTTTATTCTAAGCTAAAAAATTGTGATTCTCATTTTGGCCAGAACCGTGCAGCTCTAATATCTATGCAACTTCACCCATGTTCACATAGGTCTGAATTGACATGTCAAATTGTAGGCCAAATCGGCGCTTATTGATGGCAATGGAACTGTCCGAATTGGTGCGACGCCACAACGATTCCCAAAAGTAGTTCCTGTACTACTTTGGGCGACTTCAGGGGGCGATTTCTTACCTCCCAACTTTTTGAGATGGGTATAAGGGACACCTATTAGCAAAAGTAGGTAGGCATAGGACACCTTCCTAAAGGAGAACAGTTGGGACCTATGTGATTTCACTAGACATCTGTTCAGGAAAGTGCACTGATGTCTCTTAAATCGCTGACAAAGTCGGGCTGAGTCACACTTGTGCAACTTTGGACATCAGAGTCGCATGACAAGTCATACCCCATGATTTTCAATGTGTACCATTCATATCTGTGCGACTTCAAGTAACACTGACTTCAACGTAGTCCCTGTACTACTTTGGTCTGACTTTGATGCGAGTTGAGGTCCATAGACCTCAAGTTTACACAGGCATTCCCTGGAATTGTGGGAAAGTTGCATGTCTTTCCCTGCGACTCCTGCATCAATAGACCTCAAGATTACACAGGCATTGCTTAAAGTCGCATTAAAATCTCGCAACTTTCAGGTCGCACAAGTGTGAAAGGTGCCTAAGTCACTGTGCTGAGTACTATTTTATACCTAGAATATAAAGTAGTCCCACCATCAAACACTAGTAAACATATGTTCTCAATATAATTGTGCTCAAATGGCTGAAAATCGCACAGATGGTATCACCTACTGAAAGCTTGCATTGTACTCAGCAGCATATGCTGAAAAGAGGCAAATGCCTATTAGCCAATGCCACATCAGCATGAGCATGGTTGTTACTATAATATTAATGCCTGAAATGCAAAACATTATTGTATTGAATCAAACATTAGTAAATGTATTTTCTCTGTAGGTAAGTGCTCAGCTCTGTAGCATAGCGGTATACCCTGCTGCCCCCAAAAGTTCAAGCCATGAATTCAAATCCCACTGACAGCATCACCTCCTGGAAGTGTGCATTGTACTCAGAATTAGCCAAAGCACATCAGCTTGCTTTATTCCATATTTTAACTCTTCAAATGCATGCAATGGTATGTACTTATTCAATAATATTATGGTATGGAATTCCAAAATTCAAGGAAAAAAATGTCGTATGGTCCCCCCAGTACATACCAGGCCCTTCGGTATGGACTTTAAGGGGAACCCCACACCAAAATGTAAAATAAATTTGATGTGGGGCCCCCCAAAATCCATACCAGACCCTTATCTGAGCATGCAGCCTGGAGGTCAGGATAGGGGGGACGAGTGAGCACCCTCCCCTTCTGAACCTTACCAGGCCACATGCCCCAAAGCATCTTTTCCCCATGTTGATGGGGACAAGGGCCTCTTCCCGACAACCCCGGTTGGTGGTTGTCGGTCTGCAGGCAGGGGGTTTATCAGAATCTGGAAGCCCCCTTTAAAAAGGGGGCTCCCAGATCCTGCCCCCTATGTGAATAGGTATGGGGTACATTTTACCCCTACCCATTTACCAAAAAAAGCAGTGAAATGTAAAAAAATCAATAGCCGTTTTTTGACAAGTCCTTTATTGTAAAATAGCTCCGAGCTGTCTTCTTCCCTGAGCCATCTTCTCCAGACGCTGTCTCTCCCTCCTCCATCTTCTCCCCGAGCTGTATTCTCCCAGAGCTGTCTCTCCTGCCGCCGCCATCTCTCCATCTGCTGTGTTCTTCCTCACCGCTGGTTACCCGCTAATAAAAAAAAGCTGCTCTTCTTCCATGGTGGTCTTCCTCCGCTGTGTTGTCACCCGCTGTGTGGCGTCTCTTACATAGCCATGGAGCGGACTCTCCGGGTGACATTATCCGATGGCCACAGAAGACCGCCACAAGAAGAGCGGCTTTTTTTTTATTAGTGGGTAACCGGCTGCGCTGAAGAACACATCAGAGGGAGAAGATGGTGGCAGCAGGAGAGAGACAGCTCGGGGAGAAGAAACATCAAACACTAGTGAATGTATTTTCTATGTATTTTCTATGTATGACTGTGCTACACCCAATAGGCTAGCGGTCAGCACTTCTACCTTGAAGAACTCATGGGTTCAAATCCCACAGAGATATACTAAAAGATTGAATTGGTGGAAAAAAAGCAAATGACTATTAGCCAATTAGCCAAAGCAGCATATGCTGAAAATAGGTGAATGCCAATTAGCCAATGCACTTTAAATTTGGCTGATTCTATTATATTAACTCTTCAAATGCATGCAATGATATGTAAGTATTCAATACTATTATGGTGTGAAATTCCAAACACCACACACTAACTAATGGGCAAATTCCATTTTTTTGTTTGTTCATTTTAATTCGCTTGTGCACTGAAAAAATAAACACAGCTGGGGGATGGTAGGTTGGCTGGTATTTAAACTTGTACCGTGAGTGCTGTGGAGACATCTGAGCGGACTACTAAGCCATTGTGGTAAGTACGAGACCTGCATAATAGTGTAGTATGATTAAAGAATGAATATAAATAATTACCGCTTTATAGTCCCCTAAATTAAAAAATTAAAAACAACATACAACAAATAGGTAACCTAAATGTTTAATACATGTAACTTTACAGAATAGCAGACATTACTATGTAATAATCATTCATAACTGCGTTAGTTAGCAAAAGAAGGAAAAAACTGGGAATACTAATTGCAACATACATCAATAGATGCACACGAGGTAGAGCACATCTCACATAAAAATGTTTCTTTCACATACATGGATCATGGTTACAGTGCAGTACTATATAACAACTTGGTAGGAATTGGCATTTGCATATACGCGGAAGCGCTAATTAGCGCCAGCTTAGAATTTACTAACATGTGTTTCTCACTAATAGCGCTAATTTTTCATTCGCCTGTTGAAATTTTATTTGGCTAAAATGGGAGCTATTATTTGCCATAGTGCCCAGTACTTCCTGGCACTATAGTAAATGACCCCCATAGACTTTAACGGTGTTCGCGTGCTTGAACAAACTTTTTTTCTTTTCACATGTTCTGGTGCGAATCTGACGGGGGGGGGGGGGTCGGCTCATCCCTACCTAGCAGTAACAATGGTCGCTGGTTCGTATTCCCAACCACACCACAAGACTACCTGCCTGGAGTTTGCATGTTCTCCCTGTGCCTGCGTGGGTTTTCTCCGGGTACTCCGGTTTCCTCCCACACTCCAAAGACATGCTGGTAGGTTAATTGGCTTCTGTCTAAATTGGCCCTAGTATATGAATGTGAGTTAGGGACCTTAGATTGTAAGCTCCTTGAGGGTAGGGGCCCATGTGAGTGTATAATGTATATGTAAAGCACTGCGTAAATTGACGGCACTATAGAAGTACCTTAAATAAAAATAAATAAGTCTTCACTAATATTATGGTGTGAATCTCCAAACATCACACACTAGCTAACAAGCAGTTTACATTTGATAAACTTTATTGTATAGTATATATCACATCAAACACTAGTAAAAGTATTTTGTATGTATAATTGTGCTCAGCCCAATAGGCTAGCAGTTAGCACCTCTACCTTCAAACATTCAGGTATTGAAAGACTCATGGGTTCAAATCCCACAGAGAAATCCTAAAAGATTGCATTGGTGGGAAAAGGAGAATGCCAGTTAGCCAATTAGCCAAAGCAACACAAATATATATATATATATATACTGAAAATAGGTGATTGCCAAGTAGCCAATGCACTATAATGTGAAAGTTTTTATTGTATTAACTCTTTAAATGCATGCAATGGTATGTAAGTATTCAATTATAATATGATGTGACATTCCAAACACCACACACTAGCTAAAGGGCAGTTTACATTTATTTGTTTGTTTATTTTAAAGACCTGCATAATAGTGTAGTATTATTAAAGAATGAACATAAATAATTACTGCTTTATAGTCGACTAAATTAATAAATAATAAATCAAAAACATGAAAAAAACAACATGCAACAAATAGGTAACCTAAATGATTAATACATGTAACTTTACAGAATAGCAGACATTACTATGTAATAATCATTCAGAACTGCATTTCTTAGCAAAAGAAGGAAAAAAAAACTAGGAATACTAATTGCAATATAAATCAATATATGCATGGGAACTAGAGCACATCTCTGATAAAAATGTTTCTTTCACATACAGTACATGGATCATGGCTACAGTACAGTGCTATATAACAACTTTATAAGAATTGGCATTTGCATATACGCGGAAGCGCTAATTAGTGGCAATTTAGAATTTACAAATGTTTGTTCGCTTATATCGCTAATTGTCATGCGCAAATTCGCCGTTTTGTTTCCATTTGGTAAAATGTGCTCTATTATTTGCCATAGTGCTCAGTACTTCCTGGAGTTATAGTAAATGACCCCCAATGCATCACGTGACACAGGGTTTTGCTGCCAAATTCACGCCGTCATGGCTCCCAAGCATATTTCAACTGATATTTAAGGACACAAATGCCTGGTTTACACTTGGTAAGGACAGCCACACACTGTGAAGCAGCCCTTAGGGTAAGTTTAAAGCCTTGGGATGCTATTTATATGGAATTACCTAGTATGTTAAACGAGTTGACTTGTTCTGAATTCCCCATCTGCTTATATATTGTTGCAGATCCATCACTGGTTCCCCTGTGCTTACTGCTAGGGCCTTAACAATAGGCCTCCCAAATGGGGATATCTTCTATATTTACATGATATAGGTGGGTTTTCTCTGTTTAAATTCTCTTATCAATGTGACAGTATGTGCTTTTTATGGCTTACAACTGTGCTGAGCAGTTTTTCATACTATTCTTCCTCAGATGCTGATATGTCCTCTTGAGTCTGGAACTCTCTTTCTATGTATTTGATATTTAAAGATAAAGCATCTCAGGTCCAATAAACGTATGTTCTCGGTAAGCGCTACTCTCTAATGGTATCCCATGTTCTATCTAACTATGTGTCTGGCTAATTGTTGAAACTATCTATATTTTTAAAAAACAAAGGGGAAGGTGCACCCTGCTAAAACATCCTCCTTTCTCAGCGCTATGTAATACTAGGTATATGGCACAAAATAGAGATGTGCTAGTTCCGGTTGCCGTGGGGTCACGCCCTGACTAGTTTCGTCATCACGACTTTTTCGAAGGGCGACTACGTCACGACGCTGTGCGCTCCAAGCCCAAAGCCACCTAAACCGGAAGGAGGAAGTATTTTGTAGCTGTGACTAGTAAGCATCATTCGTCCAGCCTGTACTTCGCTCCCGTGGCCTTGGGACTAGTTATAATTGGCATCTTGTATTTCCAACTGATCGAGTGCTACAGAGATAACATTGGAACGGCACTGCGCCAAGAGATCTGTTTATTTTATTTCATTTGATTTGCTTTTTAAATAAATTATTAAAACGATATTGGACTATGTGGAGTCTCTTTCCTATATGTGGATACTGCTGGTGGTTTTAACCACTCACTCCTGAGGACCCTAGAACTGACCAAATTTAGGAAGCTGTCTAAGGCGTATTAACCCCGGGTTCTGGTGAGTTGGAACCCCTTGTGGGGTTGTGTGCAGCATGCGGTGACATTACACATGGTGAAAGCTGCACTTATCCAATCTGCTACACACACTCTATTGCCCCGTACACACGGTCGGACATTGATCGGACATTCGACAACAAAATCCTAGGACTTGTCTTGCATACACACAGTCACACAAAGTTGTCGGAAAATCCGATCATTCTAAACGCGGTGACGTAAAACACGTACATCGGGACTATAAACAGGGCAGTAGCCAAGAGCTTTCATCTCTTTATTTATTCTGAGCATGCGTGGCACTTTGTGCGTCGGTTTTGTGTACACACAATCGGAAATTCCGACAACGGCTTTTGTTGTCTGAAAATTTTATAGCAAGCTCTCAAACTTTGTGTGTCGGAAAAACCGATGGAAAATGTGTGATGGAGCCTACACACGGTCGGAATTTCCGACAACAGGGTCCTATTACACATTTTCCGTCGGAAAATCCGACCGTGTGTACAAGGCATAAATATCCAGCTGGAGACCCTATACCAATTTCCGCCACATTTGTCTTTGCTCAAGTTCTTCTTTTTGTACTTACAACAGAGACATTTCATACTTATCAGCCACAGCTTTTGACTGAGAAAAGCGCCGCTTTGATGTGTTAGTGTTTCTAATTTAGAGTGATTATTTACACATCTGCCTGCATATATCTATATTTTTAGATACCTTGATCTTTGATGATTTATATTACACTATTTGGCAATGTATCTTCATTGTTGATTTGGATATCAGGTGAGAACTACTTTAGTACTATCTTGATCTGATAGGGACCCCATATATTTATACAACTTCCTTAATTGTTTTTGAAGATCACGCCTGTACCAACTTTTGTGTATATTCATCTTTAGGATTTTGCATTATCAAATCCTGCTTCACTAGTGGTCCATAGTTCTTCTCTACCCAGTGGATATATCATAACCAACTGGTTATGCATTTGTATCGATTTGATGTACACTTACAGTGGATTGGAGGCTCCGGTTCTGTCTGTTTGTCTAGTCTTGTGGGGTGTCTCTATACCCCTGGATACAGTTTCACCAGGCAAGCATATATATATTTTTTTGTTCTGTGACTTTTTTTCCTTCTTCATTATATAATGGTATGTTTATATGTATCTCTCCTGGATAGGTGTTGAAGTCATTACTCTTGTGCTTGTACAGATATATACAAAATAAAATACTTATATACAGCTTTCTTGTGTTCTGTTTTTAAATATACCAGCACCTGCCCAGTATCTGTCCTGAGGAAGCTAAAAAACTTTTAAAAACAGACGTTTTTCCGGGAGCAGTTATTTTAATGATGCTTAAAGTAAAAAAAAAAGTGAAATATTCCTTTAAATATTTTACCTGGGGGGTGTCTATAGTATGCCTGTAAAGTGGAGCGTGTTTCCCAAGCTTAGAACAGTCCCTGCACAAAACGACATTTTTAAAGGAAAAAAAGTAATTTAAAACTGCTTGCAGCTTTAATGTAATGTCGGATCCTGGCAATATGGATGAAAATCGGTGAGACAAACGGCATGGGTACCCTCCAGTCCATTACCAGGCCCTTTGGGTCCTGTATGGATATTAGGGGGAACCCCGCACCCAAATTAAAAAGGAAAGGTGTGGGGCCCCCAGGCCCTATATACTCTGAACAGCAGTATACAGGCGGTGCAAACAAGACAGGGACTGTAGGTTTGTTGTTAAGTAGAATCTGTTTGTAGTTTTGAACTGTTTATTTATTTATTTATTTATTTATTTATTTTTTATGGTTGGACTGGATGGACTTGTGTCTTTTTTCAACCTGACTAACTATGTAACTATGTAACTGGTACATTTTTAACGTGTTTTGCTCCAGCCAAAAAATCTATTTTAAGCTTTTTGGAAAACATAGGAAAGGGTTATCACCCCTGTGACATTTGTTTTGGTGCCTGTGCTCCTCTTCAGAAGATTTCACATCACTTTCTGTCCCAATGACAAATGTTTTTAGAAAATTTGGGGTTTTTAGTGAAACAAGGATTGGTGATAAAGCATCAGTGGAAAGGAGAAAAGTTTTTCCCATATTAACTGTTACATGAGAGAATTTCCCTTCCTATGGGGTAGATTTCATCTCACTTCCTGTTGTCTCCTTCCGTTTGCAAGTAGGAGTCGTTTGTAAGTTGGATGTTTGAAAGTAGGGGCCTGCCCTATATACTCAGCAGAAATTTGGGCCTTAGGTGTTGTTGTGGCCTCAACACTGTAAGCCCTCACAGGACCCTGCTGTGAAATATTAGATCAAGAATTGTAATTACATGCCCCTGTTGAACAGGGCCAGAAAAACTGGGCCTTTGGTGGTGGTGGTGGTGCAGGTGGCACAACACTGTAAGTCCTCACAGTTAATCACAGCAGAAACGGGCCCTGCTGTGAAATATTCGATCAAGAATTCTAATTACATGTCCCTGTTGAACATGGGCTGAAAAATTGGGCCTTAGGCACTGGTACTGGTGCCACAACACTGCAACCCCTCACAGATACTCTAGTTGGAACGCAGGAACGAGCCCTGCTGCAAAGTATTACATCAAAAATTGTAATTACACGCCCCTGTTAAACAGGGGCTGAAAAATTGGGCCTTAGGCACTGGTGGCAGCGCCCAGAACCAAAAATGTTCTTACAAGCTATTAGCATGATCATTGAGAAGGAAGAGGATAATTACTCAGCATAACAGGATAGTCACTCAGCATCAGCATAGGCAGTCTTTGAAGGGATCTGACATTTCAAAAAAAATAATTTGGTTACATTAGCATCAGGTGCTTGGTAGCTGGTGGTGATCCAAGACTGAATCATTTTTATGAAGGTCAGTCGATCGACCGAGTCGGTGGACAGAGGCACCCTGTGATCGGTTACAAAGCCTCCAGCAGCACTGAATGTGCGTTCCGAAAGAACGCTGGATGCAGAACAGGCCAGTAGCTCAATTGCATACTGTGCAAGCTCTGGCCAGTGATCCATCTTCAAGACCCAGTAACCCAGAGGATTTTCGGTGGGAAAGGTGTCCAAGTCAGATCTTGCCCCTAGGTATTCCTGCATCATGTAAAACAGACGGTGGCGATGGTTGCTGGAACCGATCATACCTTGGGGCTGCGGACTAAAAAATTGTCTGAACGCATCTGTCAGACGCCCACCTTCTCCAACACTCCCTCTTTGACTGACCGAAGCCTCAGCAACACGTTGTCCAGAAACAGGAGTTTGTAACCTCCCAGTCTCTGGGAATGCATTGCACAGACCTTTCTGCAAGGCCTCCCGAAGATGTTTCATCCTCTGCTCCCTCTGCGATGGCAAGATAAGGTCCGCAACCTTATCCTTGTAACGTGGATCAAGGAGGTTTGCCAGCCAGTATTGGCCTTTCTCCTTGATACCACGAATACGAGGATCCTTACGCAGGCATTGCAGGATCAGGGAGTCCATGCAACGTAGGTTTGCTGAGGCATTCGGTTCGGAGTCCTCTGGGTCACTAAGGACGACATGGTCTGCTGCCACCTCCTCCCAGCCATGTACAAGTCCATGTGTTTCTTGGGACTGATCCCTTAAAGACTGCTGCTGATGCTGAGTGCCAGGCTCCATCTCCATACTGACACAATCCTCCTCCTCTTCCTGTGTTATCGGCGGGCACGCAGGAACACTGTCTGGATAAAGGGGGCCTTGAGAGCTAAGGAAGTCCCCCTCTTCCTGCCTCTGTTCTGCTTCAAGTGCCCTGTCCATTATTCCACGCAGCGTGTGCTCCAACAGGTGGACAAGGGGGACAGTGTCACTGATGCATGCACTGTCATTGCTCACCATCCTCGTGGCCTCCTCAAATGGTGACAGGACAGTGCATGCATCCCTGATCATGGCCCACTGGCGTAGGGAAAAAAAACAAGCTCCCCTGACCCTGTCCTGGTGCCATAGTTGCACAGGTACTCATTGATGGCCCTCTGCTGCGTGTGCAGCCGCTGCAGCATGGGCAACGTTGAGTTCCACCTGGTGGGCATGTCACAGATTAGGCGGTTCTTGGGCAGGTTAAACTCCTTTTTGGAGGTCTGCCAGCCGAGCACTGGCATTATATGAACAGCGGAAATGCACACAGACTTTCCTGGCCTGCCTCAGGACATCCTGTAAGCCCGGGTACCTGCCCAAGAACCGCTGCACCACCAAGTTAAGGACATGAGCCAAACAGGGCACGTGGGTCAGTTGTCCCTGTCTGAGGGCAGAGAGGAGGTTGGTGCCATTGTCGCAAACCACCATTCCTGCCTTAAGTTGGCATGGCATCAACCACCTCTGAACCTGCCCCTGCAGAGCTGACAGAACCTCTGCCCCAGTGTGGCTCCTGTCCCCCAAGCACACCAGCTCAAGCACCACATGGCATCTTTCGGCCTGCGTACTTGCGTAGCCCCTTGAACGCCTATGGAGCACCGCTGGTTCAGAGGACAAAGCACAGGAAGAGGCCATGGAGGAAGAAGAGGAGGAGGGGACGGAGGAGAGAGGTGTGTCAGAATCATTAGTAGTGGCATTTTGGAGGCGTGGTGGCGGAACAACCTCCAACACTACTGCACCTTGTCCTGCATCCTTCCCAGCTGCCAACAGAGTCACCCAATGCCCAGTGAAACTTAGGTAACGTCTCTGTCCATACCTGCTGGACCATGAGTCAGCGGTAATATGCACCTTACCGCTGACCACCCTGTCCAGCGAGGCATGGACATTGCCTTCCACATGCTGGTAGAGAGCCGGAATCGCCGGAAGTGGCGTTTGGGTACCTGCCACTGAGGAACCGCACATTCCACAAACTCACGGAAGGGGGCAGAGTCTACCAACTGAAAAGGTAGTAGTTGAAGTGCTAGCAATTTTGCCAAGCTAGCATTCAACCGCTGGGCATGTGGATGGCTGGGAGCGAACTTCTTTCGGTGGTGCAGCAGCTGGGGTAGGGAAATTTGCCTGGTAAAGTCTGATGTCGCTGTACCGAAAGCAGATTGCCCACAAGTACTTGGCTGTGACGCACCGAATTCTACACCTTCATTCCTCTCAGTGCAGGTCTCAGAGAAGACTGAAGGTATAGTGGGGTTGGAGATCTCAGCTGATGAGGAGCAAGGAGAGGTCTTCTTTGTTCTTTGGTGTGGGTCTTTTAGATACGCTTGCCAACGAACTGCATGGCAGGTCAACATATGTCTGGTCAAGCATGTGGTGCCCAAGCGGGAGATGTTTTGGCCACGCGAGATACGCTTGAGACATATGTTGCAAATAGCAGCGGTGCGATCTGATGCACTAGTCTCAAAAAAGGCCCACACCAAAGAACTTTTGGAATAACGCGAGACAGCAGCGCCCTGCACATGCGGAGCTTTGCGGTGTGATGCAGTCAGTGTACTACCTTTAGGCTGGCCCCTGGAGGGCATCCTGCCTCGTTGGTGATGTGCCTCCTCCTCCTCCTTCTCTCTCCTATCAGGCACCCACGTTGAGTCAGTAATGTCATCATTCCCTCCCTCCTCATCACTGGGTCTGGGTGTGCCGCTACATGTATGTGGCTCTGCCCCCTTTCCTAAGAAGCCCAATAATTGGCTGGTGTTTGATAGCTGCTCGGTCCTGCCCACCCCCGACATCACCTATGAATTCTGACAGCTCCTCTCTCTCCCTGCGTGCAGTTACAATACATGACCGTGTCACACTCTGAGCGGCTCTTAAAAGCCCCAATATCTGCTCAATGTGATACCCTCCCTCTCCTCTGTCAGTGCTTTCAACCAGTGCCACCTGTCAGTGCTTCCAATCAGTGCCAGTGCCACCTGTTAGTGCCACCTATCAGTGCCAAACCGTGCCGCCTATCAGTGCCAATCAGTGCTTCCAATTATTGCCACCTGTCAGTGCCCATCAGTGCTACCTGTCAGTGCCAATCAGTGCCCATCAGTTCTGCCAACAGTGCTTCCAATCAGTGCCACCTGTCAGTGCCAGTGCCGCTTGTTAGTGCCAGTCAGTGACAATCAGTGCCACCTGTCAGTGACAATCAGTGCCGTCTATCAGTGCCAACCAATGCCACCTATTAGTGCCCATGAGTGCTTCCAATCAGTGCCACCAATCAGTGCTTCCAATCATTGCCACTTGTCAGTGCCCATCAGCGCCACCTGTCAGTGGCAATCAGTGCTTCCAATCAGTGCCACCCGTCAGTGGCAATAAGTGCTGCCTATCAGTGCCCATCAGTGCCACCTATCAGTGCTCATCAGTTTGGACTATCAGTGCTGCCTATCATTGCCCATCAGTGCTGTCAATTAGTGCCAATTGGTGCTGCCAATCAGTGCTGCCTATCAGTGCAGCCTATCGGTGCCATTAGTGCTGCCAGTACCACCTATCAAGACCAATCAGTGCTGCCTATCAGTGCAGCCCATCAGTGCTGCCAATCAGTGCTTTCTAAGTGCCAATCATTGCTGCCTATCAGTGCCACCAAGCAGTGCCTATCCGTCAGTGCCCATCGGTGCTGCCTATCAGTGGCCATTAGTGCTGTCAATGGCCATTAGTGCTGTCAATCAGTGGTACCAATCAGTGGAACCTATCAGTGCCCATCAGTGCTGCCAATCAGTTCCCATCAGTGCACGGAGTGCAGGGATGGAGGGATGAACTCAGCAGCCGGGCACATTTTCCATGGGAGGGGGTGGCCTGGTGGGGCACAACTGAAATCTGTTGATGTTTATTAATGCTACATGCCACTCTTTAGTATATTAGGTAATCACCACACTACTATTTACAATAAACTACTGGAGGTAAAATAAAAAAGTCTCAGTGAAAGGCCTGGCGCTAAGCACTGTTATGTGTTCCCACACCACAAAAAAAAGTGCAGTACTAACTTACTAATCAATAACAATTATGGTAGAACCCTCCAATGTATGGAAATCTCAATAAACTTCAATATTACACACTTCAGGCGGTGTACACAGTATATAATACAGGGCAGCCGGTGTACAGTATATAATACACTTCAGGCGGCGTAGACAGTATATAATACAGTGAGGCTGATTTACGAAGCATTTGCGCCATGAGTTGCGGCGCACGCCGATGCGCAAAGGACTTTTTCGTATTTACAAAACATTTGCATCGGTAACACAGCGCAATTCCCCATTTACTATTCTCTTCCCGGCGCACAGGAGGAGGCGATCGGTACGCCACTATAGACATGGCGCACAGCATCTTTAACTTAAAATTTAAACAAGCTGGAAGTGCCAATATTATGGGGGTGATGTGAGGAAGTATAGTAATAACTGCTCAAGTAACAAATATGCCCAAAATAGAATGAGAAAGTAACTTTATCTGAACAAGCCTGCTGCGCCGGCAAGTACATTGAGAATTGCGGGAGGTCAATTTATGTGCTTGTTCAAATGCTTTGGTTCACTGTGCCGGCAAAATCTTAGTAAATGTCAAGCAACGTAAATGCATTTGCATAGGTTGAACGGGCGCACCTCTAAACTTTTTTTTTTTTTTTTTTTAATGCTGGTTCACCTCGCAGCTATAATGAAATGTCAGTCCGGCAATACACATAAAAGTTCATTGATAAAAACAGCATTAAGAAAAAAAACAAAATTAAGAAAAAAAAAATACATGGGGTTCCTCCGAAATTTCATACCAGGCCCTTCAGGTTTGGTATGGATATTAAGGGGAACCCCACGCCAAAAAATAAATGGCCTGGGGGTCCCCCTCAAAATCCATACCAGGCCCTTCAGGTCTGGTATGAATTTTAAGGGGAACCTTGCGCCAAAATTTAAAAAAAAATGGGGTGGGGGTCCCCCTAAAAATCCATACCAGACCCTTATCCGAGCACGCAACCTGGCAGGCCGCAGGAAAAGAGGGGGGACGAGAGAGAGTGCCCCCCCTGAACCGTACCAGGTCACATGCCCTCGACATTGGGAGGGTGCTTTGGGGTCCCCCCCAAAGCACCATGTCCCCATGTTGATGAGAACAAGGGCCTCATCCCCACAACCCTTGCCTGGTTGTTGTGGGGGCCTGCGGGCGGGGGGCTTATCGGAATCTGGAAGCCCCCTTTAATAAGGGGACCCCCAGATCCCACCCCCCCGTGTGAAATGGTAATGGGGTACAATAGTACCCCTACCATTTCACAAAAAAAGTGTCAAAAATGTTAAAAATGACAAGAGACAGTTTTCGACAATTCCTTTATTTAAAGTCTTCTTATTTCCATCTTCTTTGGGTCTTCTTCGTTCCTCCTTCCTTCATACTTCGGTTTCTTCCTCCATCTTCTTCTTCCTCTGCTTCTTCCTCCGATCCTCTGCTTCTTGCTCCGTTGTTCTTGTCCGGCATCTTCTTCCGCGGCATCTTCTTCCCCACTTTGTTCTTGGGCCGCTCCGCATCCATGGGAGGTTCCCACTGTGTGACGCTTCTCTTCTTCTGACACTTATATAACGGAACCGTGCTTCAGAGGGGGCGGGGTCACCGGGTGGCCCTGCTCTCCGTTATATAAGAAGTGTCAGAAGAAGAGAAGCGTCACACCGCGGGAGCCTCCCATGGATGCGGAGCGGCCCGAGAACGAAGCGGGGAAGGAGACGCCGTGGAGGAAGATGCTGGACGAGAACACCAGAGCAAGAAGCAGAGGAAGAAGAAGATGGAGGAATAAACCGAAGGAAGAAGACCCGAAGAAGATGGAAAGAAGAAGACTTTAAATAAAGGATTTGTCAAAAACGGTCCCTTGTAATTTTTAACATTTTTGACACTTTTTTTGTGAAATGGTAGGGGTACTTTTGTACCCCATTACCATTTCACACAGGGGGGGGCGGGATCTTGAGGTGAACTTGTTAAAGGGGGCTTCCAGATTCTGATAAGCCCCCCGCCCGCAGACCCCCACAACCACCGGGCAAGGGTTGTGGGGATGAGGCCCTTGTCCCCATCAACATGGGGACAAGGTGCTTTGGGGGGGGGCCCCAAAGCACCCTCCCAATGTTGAGGGCATGTGGCCTGGTATAGTTCAGGAGGGGGGCGCTCTCTTGTCCTCCCTCTTTTCCTGTGGCCTGCCAGGTTGCATGCTCGAATAAGGGTCTGGTATGGATTTTTGGGGGGTATGCCATTTTTTTAAAGTTTTGGCGCGGGGTTCCCCTTAAGATCCATACCAGATCTGAAGGGCCTGGTATGGATTTTGAGGGGGACCCCCACACCATTTTTTTAATTTTGGCGTGGGGTTCCCCTTAATATCCATACCAGACCTGAAGGGCATGGTATAGAATTTTAGGGGAACCCCACTCATTTTTTTTTCTTAATTTTGTTTTTTTTTCTTAATGCTGTTTTTATTAATGAACTTTTATTTGTATTGCCGGACTGACATTTCATTATAGCCGAGAGTAGTTTTAAATAACTTTTATTCCTTAAGGGCCAGTTCACACCACATGCAGTCCAGTGCGTTTTTTTCTGCATCAAAAATGCATGGAAAGTAGGTTATATGGTTTTTAATGGCATAGTTCACACCAGTGCTTGCAGTTCCAGTGCGTTTCCAGTTCCTGAAAAAAAGTAGAACATGCTGCATTTTTTATGCACTGGACTGTACTGGAACGCTGTAAAATGCATCAAAAGCACACTGGAACACACCTAAATGTACCAAAAACGCACTGGAACACACTTGTCCTTATTTAAGGTTAAGAAAAAAGAGGGGGGAAAAAAGCACTGGACTGCATCAAAAACGCACTGGAACGCATCAAAAACGTGCATGCAGAAAAGCACCTGGAACGCATCCAGACTGCGTTTCTATGGTGTGAACTGGCCCTAAGGGCCCTTAGGGCCAGTTCACACCATAGAAATGCAGTCCGGACGCGTTCCAGGTGCTTTTCTGCATGCGCATTTTTGATGCGTTCCAGTGCGTTTTTGATGCAGTCCAGTGCTTTTTTTTCCCCCTCTTTTTTTCTTAACCTTAAATAAGGACAAGTGTGTTGCAGTGCGTTTTTTGGTGCATGTAGGTGCGTTTTTGATGCGTTCCAGTGCAATATTGATGCATTATTGGTACGTTTTTGATGCAGTCCAGTGCTCCCCCCCCTCTTTTTTCTCTTAACCTTAAATAAGGACAAGTGTGTTGCAGTGCGTTTTTGGTGTATTTAGGTGCATTCCAATGCGATTTTGATGTGTTTTACCGCTTTCCAGTACAGTCCAGTGCAGAAAAAATGCAGCATGTTCTACTTTTTTTCTGGAACTGGAACGCACTGGAACTGCAAGTACTGGTGTGAACTATGCCATTGAAAACCATATAACCGACTTTCCATGCATTTTTGATGCATAAAATATGCACTGGACTGCATTGGTGTGAACTGGCCCTTTTAAGGCCAATAACTAGAAAATAAACCAGCCAAGTGGGGACTAGTAAAATTACCAAGTCAGTTCCCTTAGACTGCAATGGTATTTGTTGTATAACTTTTGCACATGTTAGGCTCTTTAGTTGCCCCCTTGGACTGGGGGTGTTTTGTCCCATCTGTAATTTTGGTGCATGCTAGATGATGTGCCTAATTTTGGACAGGGGGGTGGCTTATTTTGTGCTAGCTGCATTTGGGTTGTTCTGGGCATGCTCAGGGACTTTGTTTTTTTTCCTGTGCCTTTTAGTGTGTGAAATGCATTTGGGTTGGTCTGGGCATGCTCAGGGACTTTGGTTTTTATTTTTTTGGTGCTTTTGGTGTGTGAACAGCATTTGGATGTTTCTGGGCATGCTCAGTGTGGTTTTTTTTGGGTTAGTAATTTAAGGACATCCTTAACAGGTGTACCCACTTTGAAGTTGTCTCTACATTGGGTGAACTTGCATTTTCTGTGTTTCATGGACTGTGCATGTGTTTGCAATTGCCTCATTAGCACACAAACCTATGTTATATAAAGCTATGCTATATAAAAATGCAGATAGCATTTTTTTTTTTTTTTTCTTTTCTTTCTTTTTTTTTATTTTTTTTTTTTTTCCACTTCAGAAACCAACAAGTAGAGGGCTAAATCAGCTCGATGTTCATTGACTGGTCGCCTTCTCCGGTTTGCATCATTGTGGATATTGCATTACATCTAATTCCTTTTTTCCTTATCGTCCCTCTGAATACCTTAATATGCCAATTTAGCAGCAAGTCCTCCCTTTTTCCCAGCTCCTAGACTCAGTCTGTAGTGACCCTAAAGCCCAGTGACTGGTGGATCTTTATCCTTTTCTGGGTCAGGCTAAAGGGGGAGGGGACTTGTTTAAGGAAACAACAAAAACAAGAAGAAAAAAAAAAAGAAAAGAAAAAAATTTAAAAAACTGAAGGAAAAACAGGAAAGGGGTATATACTAGAAGACTTATTGGCTCCCCATGCCTGTTCTTTGCTGAGCTGCCCAGAATTACACAAAAAGTTTACTTATTCCCAAATCAACCCCCCCCCCTCCCCCCCTCCAAAATTTAACCCGCAGACCATCAAGATTATTTAGTTAATCAAAATATGAGAAAACATTAAAAAAGAATAAGCAGAAAGAAAATATGCGTATCAAAATCACTTTACTATAGCACTCCTTGATCTCAAAGATCTCTGTTACCTATATAGTCCCCAAAGGCCCCTCTCTTGGACCGGTCCTACACCTTGCCTGCTAGGGAGCACCTACCTTCTCTAGCCATGGCTTCCACATGGTTTCAAATTCCTGGAGGTTGCCTCTCTTTATATACTCCACCCTTTCCCTACTCAGTGTTTCATTTATAGTGGAGATCCAGTCTTTCACCGAAGGGGGATCTTTTGATTGCCATCTTAGTGTTATCATCTTTCTAGCCTGAAACAAGGCCTGCGTGATGGCCAGTGTAGTGCTCAGTCTCTCCCCCAGAACTCTTCTATACCCCAGGATGCAGGTTATGGCCTCTTTTACTACTAAAGTGCTAAAAGTACTTCCCAGGTTTCCGGTCACTTCTTCCCAGTATCTAAATAGCTTGGGACACCTCCACAACATGTGGATGAGGTCTCCCGACCTCTGACATCTGGGACAGTTGTCATTAGGCCTTCCCCCAAATTTAAAAAGTCTTTTAGGTGTATAGTAGGATCTATTCAACAAAAGTAGATGAGAGAATCGCTGTGAAGGGGACACCGAGACCTGTACACTCAGTTCCAGGGTTTTCGCCCACTGTTCCTGGGTCATTCCCCCTATGTCCTCTTCCCATTTGGCTTTTAATCCAAGGAGTAGCCCCCCGCTGTTGTCTGGTTTACTTAATTGGTCGTAAATTCTTGAGATTAGACCTCTGGTAGGGTTTACCTGCATTATACACTGAAGTAGAGGCATTTCTTCCCAGCGCAAAGTCTGGGCTTTAAATTGTGCTTTAAGAGCGTGTTCTAGCTGGAAGTATAGAAAAAAAGAGCTCTGAGGTAGCTTGAATTCCCCTACTAATTCCGGGAAACTCTTTAGCTAAACAGATAGCATTTTTTACTTTGCCCTGAAAAGAGCCAAGATTGTGTGTGTGTGGGAGGCAGCAAGAGAGTACATTTGGGTGTCCTTATCGAGTTTCTAACACATGTATTTTCTCTTTGTATTTTGTTTGTTATGTTGTTGCAAAATTTATTATTACTTTGATTTGTTGTATTTTTTTGGGTGGTGGTTATTTTACCACAAAATCGGTTTTATGTTGGTAATGTTTGTTGTTTGTACGTTCACTTTGATTTAACTGTCTGTGCTGCATTATTTTTAAAATTCTTTCTCAAGATGTTGTGCCTAATGTTGTTTTAATCCTTAATAGATGTCCATTTGCGGGTGCACTCCTTTTAACTCCTGTTAATTTACACTGCAAAAGGGTCAAACCTCAAACATATTCTGTTAGTGTATCAAATTAACATACATGTGTGTATTTTGCTTTCCTTGCTTCTTTTCCAAGTCCTGGTTGTGTTTTTTTCTTTCTCGTACATCACGGGACACAGAGCCTCAGTAATTACTGATGGGTTATATAGGGTATCACTAGGTGATTGGACACTGGCACACCCTAAACAGGAAGTTCAACCCCCTATATAATCCCTCCCCTTACAGGGATACCTCAGTTTTTTCACCAGTGTCTTAGGTGTTGGACGTGTAAAGATGTCCTGTGCTGAGCTCCAAAGGGAATATCCTATATCCTATACTGGGGCAAGCCAGGTGAACCGGATCCATTTTAAAGTGTCCTTTCTAGGCCGAATTGGATGGTACCCGGGCATCGTGTCCGAAGAAACGAGGTTTTACCTGTAACGCTTCTCTTTTTAGAGAGCTGGACCCCGCATTTCAGAATTAGATTTTTCTAGCCTTATTCTTGGCGCCAGGTGCTTTACAGGCCCAGAACTGCGGATCCCCCTATCCATAGGGGGCCCCAGTCTCTGAAGGTTTTCCAAATGGAGCCCACCATCAGAGGTGAAGATTGGGTCTGTATAACAGAACCCTGCAGCTGGATAAGGTAAGGGAAATTCCACAGATTTTTTTAATTCTAGTAGGTTTCTCCTTTAAATAAATGTATGCTATGCCTATTTGTTGCCACCGGGGGATGCCAAGTGCACATACCTTCACATGCTTGATTGTCTGTCTCAGTGTTTACGCTGCACAGCTCCTCCAGCCTAGCCGAGCTCCAGGTAGGATGGGATAGTGCGCTCTTCCTGCAGGGATATTCCCCCCAAGATTAGGGGGGGCCGCAGTGGTCTGTGAGGCGGTAGTATACCAGACTATCACCACCACCACCGCCGCCATTACCATGTGGCAGACCCCATTATCTGCCAGCCTCTCTCCTTCCTCCTCCACCCCAGCCTCCCCTCCACGCTTGTCCCGGAGGGTCGGCTCACGCGGGAAAGCGCACGTTTTTTGAAAAAACGAGGGGGGGTGGTCAGAGGAGGGGGGTCGGAGCGTCAGTGCGACGTCCGGCGTGCTTAGACGCCCACATGCTGCACAGGCTTTAAAAAGCACACTTTTCAGGTGCACACAGCCTATGGAGGGACACAGAGCTGACGGTCGCATGTAAGGTGGGACACAGGCATTCTCCTAGGCAGCATTTACTAAGAAACACTTGACTGGGCATTGGTAGCAGTGGCAGTTGCTGGACTACATCGCTCAGCAGTCAGTGTTTCAGTTTTGTGATACCTCCACCTTGTTTGCTTTGCACTATGGGTAGAAGAGGTACAAATACCCCAAAAACCAGAGGCTCTAGGGGATCTCCCTCAGGCTCTGAGGACCCCCCTTTTGCAGCACCTCTCCCCCCCCTGAAGGACCTGGGATGGCTGGCCAGGGAGAGCCGTTGTGGTCAGGGGCTGCATCTGCTTCTGGCACTTCAGCCCCTGTATACATTAAGCAGGAGGTTTTTTCCTCAAAAGTAATGGACTAATGGACTAGAGGAAAGATTAATGGCCTTAATCGCATCTTCACTCAGTGGAAGAAAACGCACTAGGTCTTCCTCTGTTACCCAGGACCCTCAGGCAGAGGAACTCTGGGGAAAAAGGAGAAGAATCCCTTTCAGAGCATCGGGATGGGACTGATGATTCCTCCTCCGAGGAATCAAGTGGAGAAGGGCCCTCTTCAGCTTCTCAGGATGAGAAGGTCTTGGTACAGATCCTTGCTGGATTGGTCCACTCCACATTTAAGTTACCCGTATCTGAGTCAGTTAAAGAACCCTCTTCTTCTTTGGGGTCACTGAAGCCTCTTCAAACAATACCTACTTTTCCTGTCCATAATTTGCTAGAAAAGCTCATTTATTCTGAGTGGGATCACCCAGATAAATGTTTTTTTCCACCTAAAAAGTTTTCAACACTTTATCCTATGGAAGAAAAGTTTATAAAGATATGGGGGATACCGGCCGTTGACGCCGCCATTTCCTCCGTAAATAAAAATCTGACTTGTCCTGTAGACAATGCTCAGATGCTCAGGGATCCTGTTGATAAAAAAATGGAATCCCTGTTGAAGGATATTTTCTCCTTAGCAGGTTCAGTAGCTCAACCTGCAGTGGCAGCGATCGGAGTCTGTCAATACTTAAGAGACCATGTTAAGCAGGTCCTTAAAGTTCTACCTGAACTACAGGCCCAGGGGTTGGCTAACCTTCCAGCAGCCTTATGTTTTGCTGTTGACGCCATCAGAGATTCTATCATCCAAACCTCTAGTCTTCCACTTGGGTTGGTGCATATACGTAGAATCTTATGGTTGAAAAATTGGTCAGCCGAAGCACCATGTATGAAACTTCTGGCTGGATTTCCATTAAGTGGTGCAAGGCTGTTTGGAGAGGATTTGGACAATTATATCCAAAATATCTCTAGTGGGAAAAGCACTCTCTTACCTGTTAAGAAGAGGAGTAAGCGTCCCTCTTTTAAACAAACTCTTTCCCCAGTGCCAGGAGCATCAGCCTCCAGGCAGTCGCGATGGTCTCCTCCATCAGGGTCCAGAAATAAATTTCAGAGTCGACCCCAGGGACAAAAGAAGTCCTGGGGGAAGAAGCCTACTAGACAAGACGCTAAAGCCTCTTTATGAAGGAGCGCCCCCGCTCGCTCGGGTGGGGGGAAGACTGCTACGGTTCTCAAAGCTCTGGCAGGAGGATTTCCCAGAGATCCAGAGAAAAAGCAGTCGCTCCTTCTAGCGTTAGAGCGACTATTGTCGCAAAAAGTCATCATGGTGGTTCCCACGAAAGATCAAGGATTGGGATTTTATTCCAACCTTTTCACGGTTCAAAAACCAAATGGAGATGTTAGACCCATCCTGGATCTAAAGGATCTAAATCGATTCCTAAGGATTCGATCCGTTCGCATGGAATCAATCCGGTCAGTAGTCTCCATCCTACAGGGAGGAGAATTTCTGGCATCAATAGACATCAGAGATGAGTATCTGCATGTACCCATTTTTCCTGCTCATCAAAAGTACTTGCGCTTCGACATAGAAGGACGCCATTTTCAGTTTGTGGCCCTGCCTTTCGGGCTAGCCACTGCACCTCGAGTGTTTACAAAGATCTTGGCTCCTCCTCTGGCCAGATTAAGGGTTCGTAGCATACCTAGACGACCTGCTCTTGATAGACCGGTCGGTAGCCTGTTTGAGCGGGAACTTGGTGACCACAGTCAACTACCTGAAACACCTAGGTTGGATTCTCAATCTAGAAAAGTCTTTCTTAAAACCAGTAAGAAGACTAGAGTATTTGGGCCTGGTCATAGACACAAGCCAAGAGAATGTATTTTTACCTCAGGCAAAGATCACTGCCTTAAGAGAGCTGATTCTGGTAGTCAGGACCAAAAAGGGTCCTTCTGTCCGTCTTTGTATGAGGCTGCTGGGAAAGATGGTGGCTTCATTCGAAGCAGTTCCCTATGCTCAGTCTAATTCAAGACTGCTGCAACACAGTATCCTGTCTGCTTGGAACAAGAAGGTTCAGGCATTAGATTTTCCGATGCGCCTATCTCATGCAGTGCATCAGAGCCTCAGTTGGTGGTTAATACCCGAAAGCCTGCAGAAAGGGAAATCCTTTTTACCGGTTACCTGGACGGTGGTAACAACGGATGCCAGTCTTTCAGGGTGGGGAGCAGTTCTGGAACAGTCTGCGGTCCAAGGGGAATGGTCCAAAATCGAGAGGACCTTACCCATCAACATTCTGGAGATCTGTGCGGCATATCTAGCCCTAAAGGCCTGGACTCTCAGGCTACAAGGTTGCTCTGTCAGGATCCAGTCCGACAATGCCACAGCAGTGGCTTATATCAAACATCAAGGAGGCACCAGAAGTCGGGCAGCTCAGAGAAAAATGAACCAGATTTTAGTCTGGGCAGAAAAGTATGTGCCATACATACCGGCAGTTTTCATTCCGGGGATAGAGAACTGGCAGGCGGACTATTTGAGTCGCCAGCGGTTAGTCCCAGGGGAATGGTCTCTTCACCCCGACGTCTTTTGGGCCATATGCCAAAGATGGGGGGTTCCAGATGTGGATCTCTTTGCATCCAGATTCAACAAAAAAATTGATAAGTTTGTGGCAAGAACAAAGGATCCTCTTGCATACGGGATGGATGCCTTGGTGATTCCGTGGCATCGGTTCTCACTAATCTATGCATTCCCTCCTATTCTGCTACTGCCGCGACTCCTTCGCAGGATCAGGCAGGAAAAGAAGTCGGTACTATTAGTGGCCCCAGCTTGGCCCAGGAGAGCTTGGTATGCAGAAATGGTAAGGATGACAGTAGGTTCCCCGTGGACCCTACCGTCACGTCCAGACCTGTTATCTCAAGGTCAAGTGTTCCATCCTGCCTTACAAACGCTAAATTTGACGGTTTGGCTATTGAAACCCACGTTCTGAAGAGTCATGGGCTTTCAGGTCCTGTGATCTCTACCTTGATCAATGCTAGGAAGCCAGCTTTCAGAGTGATTTATCATAGAGCCTGGAAAGCTTATGTATCTTGGTGTGAATCCAGGGGTTGGCATCCCAAAAAATATGTAATAGGTAGAACTCTTGACTTTCTACAAATGGGATTAGAAATGAAGCTGGCTTTGAGTACCATCAAGAGCCAGGTCTCGGCCTTATCAGTATTATTTCAACGACCACTTGCTTCACATTCTTTGGTCCGAAACTTTATGCAGGGGGTGACGCGTCTTAATCCTCCGGCTAAGGCACCCCTAAACCCCTGGGACTTGAATTTGGTTCTATCAGTTTTACAGAAACAGCCTTTTGAACCAATACGTCAAATTCCCTTGGTCTTGTTGACAAGAAAGTTGATTTTTCTGGTAGCCATTTCTTCTGCTAGAAGAGTATCAGAATTAGCAGCTCTTTCCTGTAAAGGGCCTTATTTAATTATACACAAGGATAGAGTGGTGTTGCGCCCTCATCCTAGCTTTCTACCGAAAGTGGTTTCAGGTTTTCATCTAAACCAAGATATTGTTCTGCCTTCCTTTTTTACAGATCCCTGTTCTACGGGAAAAAGGTCACTACATTCTTTGGATGTAATAAGAGCAGTCAAGGCCTATCTGAAAGCAACTGGTCAAATTCGCAAAACGGATGTTTTGCTCATACTGCCAGAAGGTCCCAATAGAGGACAGGCAGCATCTAAGTCTACTATTTCAAAATGGATTCGACAAATGATTATTCAAGCTTACGGTTTGAAACAGAAAATTCCACCTTTTCAAATCAAGGCACACTCCACAAGGGCTATTAGTGCTTCTTGGGCGGTGAATTATCAGGCCTCTATGGCTCAAATCTGCAAGGCCGCAACCTGGTCTTCAGTCCATACATTCACCAAACTTTATCAGGTGGATGTGGGAAGGCATGAGGATATCGCCTTTGGGTGTAGTGTGCTGCAGGCAGCAGTACGAGGTCCTCAGGTCTGATTACACCCTACTTGGGTGGTCCCCTCCCCTCAAATAACATTGCTCTGGGACATCCTATCAGTAATTACTGACGCTCTGTGATGTACGAGAAAGAAAATAGGATTTTTATGACAGCTTACCTGTAAAATCCTTTTCTTTTGATGTACATCACGGGACACAGAGGTCCCGCCCCTCTTCTAATACACTTATATTGCTTTGCTACAAAACTCAGGTATCCCTGTAAGGGGATTATATAGGGGGTTGAACTTCCTGTTTAGGGTGTGCCAGTGTCCAATCACCTAGTGATACCCTATATAACCCATCAGTAATTACTGAGGCTCTGTGTCCCGTGATGTACATCAAAAGAAAATGATTTTACAGGTAAGCTGTCATAAAAATCCTATTTTTTTTTGACCAATAAAATTGTTTCAAATTTTTTATGTTTTATGTGTGTTCTTTTCATGCAACGGATTTCCCAGCTGCAGCTTAACTAGGCTGATTGGCATGTCTTAGACAAATCCCTTTTTAATTTTTGTTTTTAGTTTTAAGTTACTTTCCTGGTGCCTTCATGGTAGCACATGTATGGATTGTGCGTATGCTGCCATGGATAGTGACCAGGAAAGTAACATTTCAGAGTGGTAAGTATTCAATTTTCTTTTCCTGTCGCATCATGGCAGCATACACGTTGGGTTGTGACTCCGCCTCCACAACCTGATAGGACCACATAGCTATAAATTAGAGAGTAGACACCTGCCCCAGTATTCTCTTATTTTTCCTCACCTGTCAGGACGCACGGATCAGCACCCCCTTACCGCTTCGCCCCAGCCAGGTTCTAGCCTCTCCTGGATGGAAGTCCTTCTTGTACAGCCTCTAAACGAGCTAAATAGAAGGAGCCCCACTCTGGTGATCTCAGGGGCATACTCTCATCTCATTCAGCTGTCTGACCACAAGTATAAGCCTTAAATAGGCTTCAAGTGCAGCAGCCCAGAAAAGCCTTAAACTGGCTTGCTGGAGGAATGGCCAGGAAAACTTCATTGTGGCCTCATGAAATAAGCCTTAAACAGGCTTAGTTGTGTGCAGCGGTCTCCCCCCCTCTTTCCCCCTCTCCTACCAGTGCCTCTGCCCGTCTGCTGGGCTCTGTGGTTCTCCTGATTTGCTGTCCGGAGCGCCGAGCGTTCTCGGCATCCTCGCGCATGCGCGGTGCGTCGTTTTGGGCACCGCTGGGCTGCTTACCAGCTTCCAAGATGGCGCCGGGTGTCTCGCGGCGCTACTGCGCATGCGCGAGCGTCCGACGCTGATGGCGGCGGATTTAAAAGCCCAGCAGTAGCTGTATTTGCTGCTGCTGATTGTCTATGCATGACAGATTGTCTGTTTGGACTCCAAAGCGCTCTACAAAGGTAAGTGGCCTTCCTTTATACTGCTTTTAAGTCAGGATTCCTGCTCCCTCTGAAGCCTCCTCTGCATAGCGCTGTTTATTGTTTCTCACTGCAGGTTTCCAGTCCGCTTTCTCTCCATGGAGACCGCTGCCCCAGCAGATCACCGTCAGCCTATTAGGTAAGGGGGGGGAAGACAAATGTAAGTATTGAAGATCGAAAAAGAGAGCACTACTAACGCTGCCTAAATTGGTCAGCCCTACCAGGTCTTCAAGAACGTCTGCCTCAAGACAAAGAGAGTCCTCACGCAGGAGAAGTCGCTCCAGACATAGAAGGAGCCGTTCCTATCACAGAAGAAGCCGCTCGAGAGGAAGCCGCAGAAGAAGCCGCTCCCGGTCGCGCTCTAGACACGGCCGATCCCGCCACAGAAGATCGCCCTCACGCAGGTATCGTTCCCCCGCACGCCACTCCCGTCCTGCCGGGAACGCATGCTGGGTTTGCGGCGCAGCGGCTCTTCCGGGAAAACTGGTCTGTCAGACATGCCGGGAAGAGGCCACAAGAGAGAGAATCTCGGAGGTCGGAGATTCAGCTGGGGCCGTAGCCCACCAGGCCTCGGCATCCGAGGTGGATTTCTCTACTACTACCTCTCCAGCCCGGGCTAGCACATCGAAGGAGCAAGACTCCCTGTCGGATAATGAGGGTCTGGAGGTATCGGCCGGATTCGACTTCAGTCTGGTAGAGCCGTTTATAAAATCGGTTAAGGAGGCGATAGGTTGGGAGGAACCCCAGCAAGCCCAACCGAAACAGAGGAAGTATTTTCCTCAGCTCAGAAAGGATCCGGAATCCTTCCCGTTCATTGAAGAACTTGAGGACCTGATCAAAGAAGAATGGCAGAGGCCAGAAAAGAAGTCTAGTCTGAATAACAGACTACTGAAGCTATACCCACTCAAGGAGCCTAAGGTGAACCCTCTGGTGTCCCCTCCGGTAGTGGATGCATCCCTGATGCGCCTAGCCAGGCATGTTACCCTCCCGTTAGAAGACGCGGTAACGTTTAGAGATGTCCTCGACAGAAAGTTCGACACGGATCTCAAGCGGGCTTACCTGTCGGCCGGAGGCGCCTGCAGGCCTGCAATAGCACTTGCTGAAGTAGGAAGAGCCATCTCGAGCTGGTCCACAAGCACGGAAAAGCTTGTATCAGAGGGGGCAGACCAAGAAACAATAGTAAAGGCGTTGCAAGAATTAAGCCTGGCGGGCGACTTTGTGGCTGAAGCTTCAGTCGACACCATCAGGTCTGCATCTAAATCTATGCTGGCTTCAGTAACAGCCAGAAGAGCATTATGGCTAAAGCCCTGGACGGCGGATCCAGCTTCCAAATCCAACTGGTGTCGTATTCCGTTTGATGGTGAGCACCTCTTCGGAACAAAACTAGACACAGCCATCTCCAAAGTAACCGGCGGAAAGTCCGGGCTCATCCCCTCAGACAGGAGGCCCAAGCAACAGAGACCTCCTCCCTTTAAGCGGAACCTCCCAGAGAGGTATAGGGATGCAAGAGCATACAGACCAGGCAAGGAGTATAGAAGGAGCTGGAAGAATCCTCAAACCTCCTTCATGAAGTTTCAGAAGCCTAAGGCGCCTGCTTCCAGTGACCAGAAGCCCTTTTGAAGGTGCGCCCGTCCGACCAGCGCTAGTGGGAGCAAGACTCTCCAGTTTCAAGCTGGTCTGGGCGGAAACCATAAGGGATACCTGGACCCTGGCCACTATCACCTTCGGCCACAGGTGGTCCTTCAAAAACCGGCCCCCAGGGGATCAGTTCTACCCAACCCGTATTCCCCCATCTCGAGAAAAAAGGTTGTCGTTACTGAACTACATCCAAGATCTTCTCCAAAAACGAGCAATAGTAGAGGTTCCACTGGCACAACGAGGCAGAGGATTCTACTCTCCATTATTTCTCGTCAAGAAGAAGTCAGGAGACTTTCGTCCGGTTCTAGACCTAAAGAACCTCAACAGGTCCATCAGAGTGGAGTCATTCAGGATGGAGAGCTTGCAGTCTATCCTGCAGGCCATAAATCTGGGGGACTGGATGCTCTCCATAGATCTCCAGGACGCCTACCTGCATATTCCGATCCACGGGGCATTCCAGAAATTCCTGCGATTCTCGGTGGGTCAGGGGCACTTCCAGTTTCGAAGCCTTCCCTTTGGCATCTCAACAGCCCCCAGAACATTCACGAAGGTGCTACTACCAGCAATAGCCTTTTTGAGGGAGAAAGGTCTAAGGGTCCACCATTACCTGGACGACATCCTCCTCCTCTCAAGCAGCCAGGAATCACTCGTCCAACATCGCAAGATCCTGGTTTCCACCCTAATGAGTTTAGGATGGATAATCAATTGGCAGAAAAGCAACACCCAACCTACCCAAAGGATGGTCTTCCTGGGACCCGAACTGGACACCCGAGCAAACACAGTGGAATTGCCAAGGGAGAAATTGTTCCTACTCATTCAGAAAGTGAAAGAGGCTATCCCAGCGTCATGTCTACCGGCCAGAGCATACCTCAGCCTCCTAGGTTCCCTATCAGCAACCATTCCAATGGTCAGATGGGCGCAATGGAATACCAGACCCCTACAAGCCTCCTTCCTGCGCCAGTGGGACGGATGGTCCATGTCCCAATTGATTCGCATCCCAGAGGAAGCCAGGCTATCTTTACGGTGGTGGACCCACCCCGACAACCTCAGCAGGTGCAAGCAGATAGTCATCCTCCACCAGGAGGTAGTAACTTCAGACGCCAGTCTGGAAGGATGGGGGGCACACTACCTACACTATGCAGCTCAGGGCCGCTGGCCCTTCAAAACCAAGGATGTAGTATCGAACGTCCTAGAGATGAAGGCAGCCTTCCAAGCCCTCTTGGCATTCAGTTCACTCCTGAGAGAGAAACAAGTCCTCATTCAAATGGACAACCGAGTGGCGGTAGCCTACATCAACAGGCAGGGGGGTACCAAGAGCATCTCCATGATGCGGGAAGTCGGTCCGGTGATGCAATGGGCTCAACTGAACCTGTGGGACCTGAAGGCGACCTATATTCCGGGGGTTCAGAACTTACTGGCGGACTCCCTCAGCAGAACATTCGTTTCCAACAACGAGTGGTGTCTAAGCCCACAGGCCTTTGCCCTCATATGCCAGACATGGGGTCATCCAGACATAGACCTCGCAGCAACACCAGAGAACAAGAAGTGTCAGAGGTTTCTGTCGAGGAATCCCTTCCCCACAGCGGAGGGTACGGATTGTCTCCAGCACGCCTGGAACTTTCGCCTAGGCTACATTTTTCCATCAACCCCACTGATAGCCAAGTTCCTTCTGAGGCTCAAACACTCAACAGCTCTAGTACTGGCCGTGATTCCCTTTTGGCCACGGAGGCCTTGGTTCACCACCCTCCTGCAACTGAGCACAGCGGATCCACTTCCACTCCCGGTAACAACGGATCTACTAACCCAGGGCCAGCTACTACATCCGAATCCAGAGAGATTGCACCTAGCAGCCTGGAGACTGAAAGGTCTAGGTTCCTAGAGCAAGGATGTTCTCAGAAGGTAGTCGATACCCTGCTTCAAGCCAGGAAATCCTCCACGAATAGCACCTACGAGAGAACCTGGGAAAGATTTTCTTCCTTTGCTCAGGAACAAGGTTGGGACTCGTCTTCCCCATCAGCAGTACAAGTGCTTGAGTTCCTTCAGTCAGGTCTAGACAAAGGCCTTAGGTCTAACACCCTGAAAGTCCAAGTCTCTGCCATCTCTGCCTTGACAGGGGTCAGATGGGCACTTAACCCTCTGGTGGTGCAATTTCAAAAAGCCTGCCTGAAGCTAAGACCACCCAGGAAACCTTTATTTCCAACATGGGACCTATCAACTGTCCTAGAGGTTTTATCCGGAGAACCATTCTTCCCCCTTGAGGATACCTCCCTCTGGGACCTGACTCTAAAGGTATCATTCCTAATTGCCATCACATCAGCGAAGAGGGTCTCAGAAATGCAAGCCTTGCTGATCAAAGAACCGTATCTGATGATTTACCCAGACAGACTAACCCTGAAGCCTTCAGACAGGTTTATCCCAAAGGTCTCCTCTGCGTTCCACTTTAACCAGGAGATTGACCTCCCGGCTTTGATTATGGATCAGGGCGTCCTTCATCCCCTGGATGTCAAGGGCAACATTCTCCATTACCTTTCGGTAACCAAGCCATTCAGGAAATGCGAGAACCTTTTAGTCATCCCACATGGGTTCAGGAAGGGCCAGGCAGCTTCTACCCGTACCATCGCCTCATGGCTCGTGAAAGCTATCAAGAAGGCCTACTCCTTAAGCACCTTGAAGATTCCGGGAGATCTAAGAGCGCATTCCACCAGGGCAATGGCTACTTCATGGGCAGCTTACTGTAAAGTCTCAGCGGAAACCATTTGTAGAGCGGCCACTTGGTCTTCGAGGAATACCTTCATTTCTCATTATAGAATAGACGCTGCACGTTTAGCAGCAGTTGAATTTGGGAGGGCCGTTATACAGGCCAATTCTTCTGTTTCTTGTCAATAAATTTTGATTTTGCATTCCCACCCAGTTTGGCGAGTTACTCCCCAACGTGTATGCTGCCATGATGCGACAGGAAAACGGAAAATTGTATACTCACCTTTCCGTAATTTTCCTTTCCTGTCGCATCTTCATGGCAGCATACAATCACCCACCCTCTAAGGTGACATGTGTATATATTTACAGAGAATACTGGGGCAGGTGTCTACTCTCTAATTTATAGCTATGTGGTCCTATCAGGTTGTGGAGGCGGAGTCACAACCCAACGTGTATGCTGCCATGAAGATGCGACAGGAAAGGAAAATTACGGAAAGGTGAGTATACAATTTTCCGTTTTTGAGCAGTGGTTTTCAGCCTCAGTCCTCAAGTACCCCCACCAGGACATGTTTAGGAAATTTATCTTGTCTAAAATAGCTGTCCAAAATACAAAGCCATTGACTTTGATTTAAAGCACATGTGCAAGATGAAGGAGAAACTGCAAACATGGCCTGTTGGGGGGGGGGGTGAACTTGAGGACAGGGCTGAGAAGCACTGATTTAGAGCACTGAATTAAATCAAGCTCAAGACAATCCTATTCTAATTGAGGGAAATCAAGATTTTTTTTTTTTTGGTTGGGCTTTGTGTCCCTTTTCTTAAAATTGGCTTCGCTTCCTGTCACATAGCCAAACAAGAAGTGAGAGTAAAACCCTAACAATATTTTTCCTTGGGGACACAAAGGTCAATCTAACTAGTGTCCCCATTATGCAAATTGCACTCTAGCACTTTGTTGTGTACACCCCAAATTATTAGTTATTTTGGGGTTTAATAAGGGCAAATCCTTTCTGCAATACAAGTGTAGTTGATGAAAATCAGAGGGGAAGCACCGGTGATTTTATCATCCAATCATGTAGAGGCAAGATGCCAATAAGTGTATATTTATTGGTTTGCGAAAAAGTTATAGTGTCTACAAACTAGGGTACATTTTCTGGAATTTACAAAGCTTTTAGTTTATGACTGCCTATGTCATTTCTTGAGGTGCTAAAATGGCAGGGCAGTACAAAACCCCCCTAAATGACCCCATTTTGGAAAGTAGACACCCCAGGGAAATTGCTGAGAGGCATGTTGAGCCCATTGAATATTAATTTTTTTTGTCCCAAGTGATTGAATAATGACAAAAAAAAAAATTACAAAAAGTTGTCACTAAATAATATATTGCTCACACAGGCCATGGGCATATGTGGAATTGCACCCCAAAATACATTTAGCTGCCTCTCCTGAGTATGGGGATACCACATGTGTGGGACTTTTTGGGAGCCTAGCCGCGTACGGGGCCCCGAAAACCAAGCACCGCCTTCAGGATTTCTAAGTGCGTAAATTTTTGATTTCACTCCTCACTACCTATCACAGTTTTGAAGGCCATAAAATACCAAGATGGCACAAACCCCCCAAATGACCCCATTTTGGAAAGTAGACACCCCAAGCTATTTGCTGAGAGGCATGTTGAGTCCATGGAATATTTTATATTTTGCCACAAGTTGCGGGAAAGTGACAATTTTTTTTTTTTTTGCACAAAGTTGTCACTAAATGATATATTGCTCAAACATGCCGTGGGCATATGTGGAATTACACCCCAAAATACATTTAGCTGCTTCTCCTGAGTATGCGGATACCACATGTGTGGGACATTTTGGGAGCCTAGCTGCATACGGGGCCCCGAAAACCAATCACCACCTTCAGAATTTCTAAGGGCGTAAATTTTTTATTCACTCCTCACTACCTATCACAGTTTCGAAGGCCATAAAATGCCAAGATAGCACAACACCCCCCCCCAAACGACCTCATTTTGGAAAGTAGACACCCTAAGCTATTTGCTGAGAGGCATGGTGAGTATTTTGCAGCTCTCATTTGTTTTTGAAAATGAAGAAAGACAAGAAAACATTTTTTTTTTCTTTTTTCAATTTTCAAAACTTTGTGACAAAAAGTGAGGTCTGCAAAATACTCACTATACCTCTTAGCAAATAGCTTGGGGTGTCTACTTTCCAAAATAGGGTCATTTGGGGTGGTTTTGTGCCACCTGGGCATTCCATGGCCTCCGAAACTGTGATAGGCAGTGAAGAGTGAAATCAAAAATTTACGCCCTTAGAAAGCCTGAAGGCGATGCTTGGTTATCGGGGTCCTGTACGCGGCTAGGCTCCCAAAAAGTCTCACACATGTGGCATCCCCGTACTCAGGAGAAGCAACAGAATGTATTTTGGGGTGTAATTTCACATATTCCCATGGCATGTTTGAGCAATATATCATTTAGTGACAACTTTGTGCAAAAAAAAAAAAAAAATTCGCTTTTTCCCCGCAACTTGTGTCACAATATAAAATATTCCATGGACTCGCCATGCCAGCAAATAGCTTGGGGTGTCTACTTTCCAAAATGGGGTCATTTGGGGGGGGGGGTTGAACTGTCCTGGCATTTTATGCACAACATTTAGAAGCTTATGTCACACATCACCCACTCTTCTAATCACTTGAAGACCAAGCCCTTTCTGACACTTTTCGTTTACATGAAAAAATTATTTTTTTTTGCAAGAAAATTACTTTGAACCCCCCCAAACATTATATATATTTTTTTAAAGCAAATGCCCTACAGATTCAAATGGTGGGTGTTTCATTTTTTTTTTCACACAGTATTTGCACAGCGATTTTTCAAACGCATTTTTTTGGGGAAAAAACACACTTTTTAAAATTTGAATGCACTAAAACACACTATATTTCCCAAATGTTTGATGAAATAAAAAAGATGATCTTAGGCCGAGTACATGGATACCAAACATGACATGCTTTAAAATTGCGCACAAACGTGCAGTGGCGACAAACAGGGCCGGATTAGCCACAAGGCCACTGAGGCCAGGCCTCGGGGCGGCAGTGGTGTAGGGGCGGCGCCGCTCCTGCAGTGACTTCGCGGCCTCCCCCCCTTTCGTGCTGCCTCTTAAAGACTATTATGGGCACCAGTGCCCATAGAAAAAATGGCCACGAGCTGACCACGCAACTGCGCATGTGCCATTCCGAAGCCGGCCCGGGCTCGGGAAAGCTCGTAAGCGCTCGGCCGGTGGCAGGCATAGAGGCAAGTGACATCCCCATCTGGTGACAGGCAGTGTGGCAAGTGACATCCCCATCTGGCGGCAGGCAGCGTGGCAAGTGACATCCCCATCTGGTGGCAGGCAGCGTGGCAAGTGACATCCCCATCTGGTGGCAGGCATAGTGGCAAGTGACATCCCCATCTGGTGGCAGGCATAGAGGCAAGTGACATCCCCATCTGGTGGCAGGCATAGTGGCAAGTGACATCCCCATCTGGTGGCAGGCATAGTGGCAAGTGACATCCCCATCTGGTGGCAGGCAGCGTGGCAAGTGACATCCCCATCTGGTGGCAGGCAGCGTGGCAAGTGACATCCCCATCTGGTGGCAGGCAGCATGGCAAGTGACATCCCCATCTGGTGGCAGGCATAGAGGCAAGTGACATCCCCATCTGGTGGCAGGCAGCGTGGCAAGTGACATCCCCATCTGGTGGCAGGCATAGAGGCAAGTGACATCCCCATCTGGTGGCAGGCAGTGTAGCAAGTGACATCCCCATCTGGTGGCAGGCAGCGTGGCAAGTGACATCCCCATCTGGTGGCAGGCAGTGTAGCAAGTGACATCCCCATCTGGTGGCAGGCAGCGTGGCAAGTGACATCTCCATCTGGTGGCAGGCAGCGTGGCAAGTGACATCCCCATCTGGTGGCAGGCAGCGTGGCAAGTGACATCCCCATCTGGTGGCAGGCAGTGTGGCAAGTGACATCCCCATCTGGTGACAGGCAGTGTGGCAAGTGACATCCCCATCTGGTGGCAGGCAGCGTGGCAAGTGACATCCCCATCTGGTGGCAGGCAGCGTGGCAAGTGACATCCCCATCTGGTGGCAGGCAGCGTGGCAAGTGACATCCCCATCTGGTGGCAGGCAGCGTGGCAAGTGACATCTCCATCTGGTGGCAGGCAGCGTGGCAAGTGACATCTCCATCTGGTGGCAGGCATAGAGGCAAGTGACATCCCCATCTTGTGGCAGGCAGTGTGGCAAGTGACATCCCCGTCTGGTGACAGGCAGTGTGGCAAGTGACATCCCCATCTGGTGGCAGGTAGCGTGGCAAGTGACATCCCCATCTGGTGGCAGGCAGCGTGGCAAGTGACATCTCCATCTGGTGGCAGGCAGCATGGCAAGTGACATCTCCATCTGGTGGCAGGCATAGAGGCAAGTGACATCCCCATCTGGTGGCAGGCATAAAGGCAAGTGACATCCCCATCTGGTGGCAGGCAGCGTGGCAAGTGACATCCCCATCTGGTGACAGGCAGTGTGGCAAGTGACATCCCCATCTGGTGGCAGGCAGCGTGGCAAGTGACATCCCCATCTGGTGGCAGGCAGCGTGGCAAGTGACATCCCCATCTGGTGGCAGGCAGCGTGGCAAGTGACATCCCCATCTGGTGGCAGGCAGCGTGGCAAGTGACATCTCCATCTGGTGGCAGGCAGCGTGGCAAGTGACATCCCCATCTGGTGGCAGGCAGCGTGGCAAGTGACATCCCCATCTGGTGGCAGGCATGGTGGCAAGTGACATCCCCATCTGGTGGCAGGCAGCGTGGCAAGTGACATCCCCATCTGGTGGCAGGCATAGAGGCAAGTGACATCCCCATCTGGTGACAGGCAGTGTGGCAAGTGACATCCCCATCTGGTGGCAGGCAGCGTGGCAAGTGACATCCCCATCTGGTGGCAGGCAGCGTGGCAAGTGACATCCCCATCTGGTGGCAGGCAGCGTGGCAAGTGACATCCCCATCTGGTGGCAGGCAGCGTGGCAAGTGACATCTCCATCTGGTGGCAGGCAGCGTGGCAAGTGACATCTCCATCTGGTGGCAGGCATAGAGGCAAGTGACATCCCCATCTGGTGACAGGCAGTGTGGCAAGTGACATCCCCATCTGGTGGCATGCAGTGTAGCAAGTGACATCCCCATCTGGTGGCAGGCAGCGTGGCAAGTGACATCCCCATCTGGTGGCAGGCATGGTGGCAAGTGACATCCCCATCTGGTGGCAGGCAGCGTGGCAAGTGACATCTCCATCTGGTGGCAGGCAGCGTGGCAAGTGACATCCCCATCTGGTGGCAGGCATGGTGGCAAGTGACATCCCCATCTGGTGGCAGGCAGCGTGGCAAGTGACATCTCCATCTGGTGGCAGGCATGGTGGCAAGTGACATCCCCATCTGGTGGCAGGCATAGAGGCAAGTGACATCCCCATCTGGTGACAGGCAGTGTGGCAAGTGACATCCCCATCTGGTGGCAGGCAGCGTGGCAAGTGACATCCCCATCTGGTGGCAGGCAGCGTGGCAAGTGACATCCCCATCTGGTGGCAGGCAGCGTGGCAAGTGACATCCCCATCTGGTGGCAGGCAGCGTGGCAAGTGACATCTCCATCTGGTGGCAGGCAGCGTGGCAAGTGACATCTCCATCTGGTGGCAGGCATAGAGGCAAGTGACATCCCCATCTGGTGACAGGCAGTGTGGCAAGTGACATCCCCATCTGGTGGCATGCAGTGTAGCAAGTGACATCCCCATCTGGTGGCAGGCAGCGTGGCAAGTGACATCCCCATCTGGTGGCAGGCATGGTGGCAAGTGACATCCCCATCTGGTGGCAGGCAGCGTGGCAAGTGACATCTCCATCTGGTGGCAGGCAGCGTGGCAAGTGACATCCCCATCTGGTGGCAGGCATGGTGGCAAGTGACATCCCCATCTGGTGGCAGGCAGCGTGGCAAGTGACATCTCCATCTGGTGGCAGGCATGGTGGCAAGTGACATCCCCATCTGGTGGCAGGCATGGTGGCAAGTGACATCTCCATCTGGTGGCAGGCAGCGTGGCAAGTGACATCCCCATCTGGTGGCAGGCATAGTGGCAAGTGACATCCCTATCTGGTGGCAGGCATGGTGGCAAGTGACATCCCCATCTGGTGGCAGGCATAGTGGCAAGTGACATCCCCAACTGGTGGCAGGCATAGTGGCAAGTGACATCCCCATCTGGTGGCAGGCATAGTGGCAAGTGACAAGAGATGGTGGCAAGTGACACGCTCAGGGCTCCCAATGATTCTGCATTCTGGTGAGTTGAATTATTTCAGTTTATATTACAATGTAATGATAGAAATAATGTGTTTCAATCATCCTGACACCAAACCAACCATGGTGCCGGGGATGATTGAAGCACTAACACCAGCCATTGCCTTGAAAAATTGCCTGCGAAAAATCCTTACCCCTCTCACGCTTACCCTGAAGTATTTTTAGTCTGTACAATTAAAGCCAGTTATTTTCAGTGTTCTCGTGTATGGAGATATGTTTTTAATTGACCTATTGTAGAAGTCATCGATAAAGGACGTGGTGTGTGTATGTGTGTGTGTGTGTGGGGGGGGGGCGGCATTGAAGGACCCGGCCTTGGGGCGGCAAAGGGAGTAAATCCGGGCCTGGCGACAAACTAGATACATTTTTAAAAGCCTTTACAGGTTACCACTTTAGATTTACAGAGGAGGTCTACTGCTAAAATTACTGCCCTTGATCTGACCTTCGCGGTGATACCTCACATGCATAGTGCAATTGCTGTTTTCATTTGATGCCAGACTGACGCTTGCGTTAGCCTTTGCGCTAGAGCAGGGGGAGACAGGGGTGCTTTTTTTTTTTTTTTTTCTTTACTTTATTATTTTTTTGCTTTTTTATCTTATTTTTAAACTGTTCCTTTCATTTTTTTTTTTAAATCATTTTTATTGTTATCTCAGGGAATGTAAATATCCCCTATGATAGCAATAGGTAGTGACAGGTACTCTTTTTTGAAAAAGTTGGAGTCTATTAGACCCTAGATCTCTCCTCTGCCCTCAAAGCATCTGACCACACCTAGATCAGTGTGATAAAATGCTTTCCCAATTTCCCAATGGCGCTGTTTATATCTGGCGAAACCTAAGTCATGAAATGCTCATAGCTTCTGGTTTCTTATGCCATAGAGATGATTGGAGCCATTCTGGTCTCTGATCAGCTCTATGGTCAGCTGGTGGAACCACCAGCTGCATTCTCAGGTTCCCTGTTGGGACAGGAGAGCCAGAGAAAAACATGGAAGATGGTGTGGGGGGAATTCCCTCCCACTGCTCGTAAAAGCAGTCTAGAGGCTAATTAGCCTCTAGATTAGGATTGCTTTTACATGAAAGCCGACTGCTGCCTGAAAAGAATGATACCAAGATGATACCTAAACCTGCAGGCATCATTCTGGAATAACCACTCAAAGTCCAGCAACATACCATTACGTTGCTGGTCCTTGTTGGGCATATATTGTAAACTTTTTTTTCATGCAGCCTGTGGGCTGAACGAAAAAAAGAGATTGATCGGTGGGTATGCCCACCATTAGAATACCTCCCTTCATCTACCCACTTCTAATGATGGGCATACATGCACCGTATATATATGCCGAAGCATGGGGGCATCCTCCCGCAAAACATAGGAGCAAATCGCTCCTCCGCCCTCTTCTGCCCCCACGCTTCGGCATATATGCTGAAGTATGTAACTGTGGTGGTGAAATCACCTCCGGCAGCGCTGGAGTCACGGCTTTATGTATCGTGGGAGCAAACGCTGTTGCTGTCAAGATAAATAAATCTGCGCTGCAACTGAATGGCGTACCTGCTAAGCAAATGATGGTTAACAATAAAACAAAGTAACATTACAGTATAACAGTAAGACTTACCATACCTGCAAAGCAAATAAAAAGAAAATAGTAAAAAAAAAAACATTTAACGCAACCTGTGCTTAAAATATATACAGTATATGCCGAAGCATGGGGGCATCCTCCTGCAAAAGTAGGAGCAAATCGCTCCTCCACCCACTGCTGCCCCCACGCTTTGGCATATATGCTGAAGTATGTAACTGTGGTGATGAAATCACCCTTGACAGCGCTGGAGTCACGGCTTTATGTATTGTGGGAGCAAACGCTGTTGCTGTCAAGATAAATAAATCCGCTCTGTAGCTGAATGGCGTACCTGTAAATAAAAAAATGGTTACCAATAAAACAAATAAATAGTAAGGTATAAAAAAATTGCATATCTGAAAAGCAAACATGGTAAAACATAATAACAATAAAATATTGCAGAATAGAATACAGTAAAAAAGAGCAGAACAATAGAGAGAGAGAACAATAAAACGACAACTATTTGTTTTTTTTATTTTATTTTTTTTTTCTGTTTTTATTTTTTTTCCTTTTACACTTTTTTTGAAACTATAACTTTTGTAACTGGCACCAGGTTCGGGTCTCTCAAAATGCGATGGCATCTTGGGAGACCCTGTGTTAGTGTGCCTAGTCTGTGCAGTGCTGTACCCTATGCTAATACTCAACTAGTGAATGGTAGCATTCAAAACATTCACCAATGCATAGACCTGGATTGTCAGGACAGGAGGGATAATAATACCGGGTGTCACGCCTATATCCGTGCTTGCTGCAGACACAACATTTTCTTTGGGGGGCTCGTTGGGTAGGGTTACTCGGGAGGACATAAGGAAAATGCCTCTCATGCAGCCGGCTTACTGCATTTGGTTGGGGAAGGTGAGGTGGAGCACCATCTGAATACAAAAGGGCTCTGACGATCTCTTCCTGGAATTTAAGGAAGGATCCGTCCTGAAGCTCTGTATAGCACATGAGTGTTCAGCAGCGTCTGGCCTTACGGGCAATTAGATACGGCGCCAACAACTGGTCGTTGAGGTCCACCCCACCCATATTTTGGTTATATTCGTGGACACAGAGGGGTTTCTCCACAACACCAGTCACCGTAGTAATTTGGACCGTCGTGTCTGCATGAAGGGAGGTAAGAATGAAAACATTCTTATTATTCCTCCACTTCATAGCAAGCAAGTTATTACACTGCAAGCAGGCTCTCTCCCCCAGCCTAAGATGGGAATCTACAAGCCGCTGGGGAAAGCCCCGGAGATTAGGTCGCACGGTGCCACATTCTCCAATCTGTTGATCAAAAAGGTGACTAAAAAGTGTAATAATTGTCCACGTACAAGTGGTACCCCTTTCCGAATAAGGGTGACACCAAGTCCCACACAATCTTGCCAGCGCTTCCTATGTAGTCAGGGCAGTTTGTCAGCTCTACGTGACTATCTTTGCCCTCGTAAACCATAAAACTACATGTATAGCCTGTGGCCCTGTCACAGAGCTTATACATCTTGACCCCGTATCTGGCACGCTTGCTGGGAAGATACTGTTTGAATGACAAGCGGCCAGAAAACTTAATCAGGGACTCATCAATGCAGACAACTTGATGGGGAGTAAACAAGTCTGCAAAACGTTGGTTGAAGTGGTTTACGAGGGGCCGAATTTTGTAGAGCCGATCGTATTCAGGGTCTCCACGAGGACGACAGAGTTCATTGTTGTTGAAATGCATGAACCGCAAAATCTGCTCGTATCGTGCCCTGGTCATGGAGGCAGAGAACAAGGGCATATGGTGAATTGGGTCAGTGGACCAATATGACCGCAACTCACTCTTTTTAGTTATTCCCATGTTGAGGGAAAGGCCCAGAAAGAGCTCAAATTCAGAGACTGTAATTGGTCTCCAATCTGGCAAGGGAGGACTGGGGAATAGTGGCGATGTGTTGACCAGCGTATAAATTGCTTTGGTCCACAATAGATCTATAGAGATCTTCGGTGAAAAATAGCGAATAAAAATCCAGTGGCGTAAAATCAACTGTTTCCACATGAATGCCGGGTTGGCCAGTGAATGGGGGAAGTATGGGTGCTGCAGAAGTGGTGGGTTCTCAAATCGGATTGACGAATGCAGCAGGAAGGGCACTATGGGCATGACGGGCCTGTGGTCGTCTTCTTGGTGGCAGCGGGACACTACTTGTGCTTGCCACCTCGCCAGCTTGAACTGCACTTATGGGACTCGCCACGTCACCAAGTGTTACTGCAGTGCTGGATGTACGACCAGGGTGTACTAGGCCGCTGGTGCTTGCCAGTTCACCAGAAGGAATAGCGGCGCTAGTACTGCTCTGCTCCATACGAGGGACCTGCAGTTCTTGCACATCAACGACAGAAGAAGTTCGGGGTCTGGTTCGCCTGACTTCGGCAGGGACCACAACTCCATCATCAGAGCTATCTGTCATGGAGCCGCTGTCCTCTACAGGATCGTATTCTGAGCCTGAATCTGACAGATGAGTGACTTCCTCTTCACTATCTGTCATGCTCAGAAACGTGTAGGCCTCTTCACTAGTGCACCTTCGATTTTCCATTTTGGGCTCTAAATTTAGTGGTACACTAGTGAGACTCACAGGCAAAAAAGCTCCTGACTGTTAGCGACTGTATCAAAATGCTACCAACAAAAACTCTTAGCGATCGCAGGGATCAGGCCTGACTCTGCGAACGCTGCAGTTATGTGTGTTTAGTGTTTTGTAAGTGACAGTGATTGATCGAAACTGCACTTGGGTGGGCTGGGCAGGGCTGGGCCGAGGGGCAAAACGCAGGTGCTAGCAGGTATCTGGGCTGATCCCGCTAACACTGTGTTTATGGGAACCCTAAACTGCTGGGGATGCTAGTATAGATCTGATCGGATCAGATATTGATCCGTTCAGATACAATAGCACTAAGGGAGGTGTATGCTGCGTGCATGGGTGTTAGCGGTACTGGCGCTAACCTGATGCTGCCTGGGGTGACGCAGACCTTATCTGACCCTAAAACTTAACTTATATGACCGCCGGGCGATTAGGGGGTTAAACCTTTATAAGGTAATAAATGGCGGGTGCCCTGAAACTATAAAAAACAAACTAACTAACCAGCGTCACCCGTAACAGTTATATGGTGATCACTGGTGAAAAAGTTAACTAGGTGGCAATCAGGGGGTTAAAACCTTTATTAGGTAGTCGCTATAAAACACTGAGGGCGAACCTATATACTTACTAGCGTCACCTGTGTCACTAATACAACGATCAGAAAAAACGATCGCTTAGTGACACTGGCGACAGGGGGTGATCAAGTGGTTAACCTTTATTAGGGGGGTTAGGGGGTATCCTAGACTTAAAGGGGGCTAACACTAACTGCCCTACCACTTATAACTGTCACAAACTGACACCAATGCAAAAAAAAAAACTGCTATTGGTGTCACTGTGACAGGGGGTAAAGGGGGGTGATCGGGGGGGGGGGGGTGATGGGGGGTGAAATGTGTACCTAGTGTCTACTGTTAGTGTAGTGTTTGGTGCACTTACTTGATGTCTTCTCTCCTCGGCGCTGGAACGAAAAGACCGGCTCGAGGAGAGATGATATCACTTCCTCTGCCGCTGTTTACATTACAGCAGCAGAGGAAGAATGTCATTTGCTGGGAGCAATCGTGAGGGGGTGGCCACGAATAGATGGCCTCCCCCTCACCTCTGATCGCTCCCAGACAGAAGCCGACCACCTCGGGCACCGGGGGGGGGTCCGATCAGACCCCCGCTCGCGGGAAACAAGTAAAGTACTCATACGTTACTTTGCCTGCCCGTGCCATTCTGCCACAGTATATCTGCGTGAAGCGGTCGGCAAGTGGTTAACTTTGCAAAGACACATTCCTAAGTTCAGTTGTGATGCATGTTAATGGCCCATTTAGACCTTTAATAGAAAGTCATTAGTTGCCTTTGACTCTAAACATTATTTCCTGACGCCACCATGGCAGCATACTAGTGATAGGCTCCGCCTATCTCCCCTCCCTCAGGACCAATGAAATAGCATAAACTAAAGTCCAGTTTGGCCCCGTCCCATTGTTCTTTTTGTCCTCATACCTCCACGCACCAGTGAAGAGTAAGCAGTACTATGTTCCCCCCTCTGCCTCCAGGCAGCTGCCGGCTGGGTTAAGCCTCTCCCAGTGCGAAGTCCCATATCAGGCTGCTAAAAGCGCCAGAGTAGCTTGGGAGCTCCTTCTGTGGGTCTCAATGGAGCTGAGCAGTTTTTCCTATTTAGGAATAAAATCTGCCTTTAAGGTTGGTGTCTGCAACGCTTGTTGGGTTTGGGGAGGCCAGCTTTGCATCCTTCTTACCTTTGCCTTTGTTTGTCTCCGGTCATTTTCTCATTTTCTGCACCTGCTGTACTTTTCCTCCTGCAGTGGCACTGGTCTGGGTACATTACTCCCCCTAGACAGGTTCTCTGTCCTTTGCTGTCCTAGGCCGGCTGTAGGTATAGCTTATGTTGGTAGGTTGTGTATGTATAGGTTTGGGGCAGGTGTGTGTGTGTGTGTATATATATATATATATATATATATATATATATATATATATACAGTGGCTTGCGAAAGTATTCGGCCCCCTTGAACTTTTCAAACTTTTGCCACATTTCAGGCTTCAAACATAAAGATATAAAATGTTAATTTTTTGTGAAGAATCACCAACAAGTGGGACACAATTGTGAAGTGGAACGAAATCTATTGGATTGTTGAAACTTTTTTAACGAATAAAAAAATGAAAAGGGGCGTGCAAAATTATTCGGCCCCCTTGCGTTAATACTTTGTAGAGCCACCTTTTGCTGCGATTACAGCTGCAAGTCGCTTGGGGTATGTCTCTATCAGTTTTGCACATCGAGAGACTGAAATTCTTGCCCATTCTTCCTTGCAAAACAGCTCGAGCTCAGTGAGGTTGGATGGAGAACGTTTGTGAACAGCAGTTTTCAGCTCTTTCCACAGATTCTCTATTGGATTCAGGTCTGGACTTTGACTTGGCCATTCTAACACCTGGATACGTTTATTTGTGAGCCATTCCTTTGTAGATTTTGCTGTATGTTTGGGATCATTGTCTTGTTGGATGATAAATCTCCGTCCCAGTTTCAGGTCTTTTGCAGACTCCACCAGGTTTTCATCCAGAATGGTCCTGTATTTGGCTGCATCCATCTTCCCCTCAATTTTAAACATCTTCCCTGTCCCTGCTGAAGAAAAGCAGGCCCAAACCATGATGCTGCCACCACCATGTTTCACGGTGGGGATGGTGTGTTGAGTGTGATGAGCTGTGTTGCTTTTACGCCAAACATATCGTTTTTCATTGTGGCCAAAAAGTTCGATTTTGGTTTCATCGGACCAGAGCACCTTCTTCCACATGTTTGGTGTGTCTCCCAGGTGGCTTGTGGCAAACTTTAGACAAGACTTTTTATGGATATCTTTGAGAAATGGCTTTCTTCTTGCCACTCTTCCATAAAGGCCAGATTTGTGCAGTGTACGACTGATTGTTGCCCTATGGACAGACTCTCCCACCTCAGCTGTAGTTCTCTGCAGTTCATCCAGAGTGATCATGGGCCTCTTGGCTGTATCTCTGATCAGTCTTCTCCTTGTCTGAGCTGAAAGTTTAGAGGGACAGCCAGGTCTTGGTAGATTTGCAGTGGTCTGATACTCCTTCCATTTCAAAATGATCGCTTGCACAGTGCTCCTTGGGATGTTTAAAGCTTGGGAAATCTTTTTGTATCCAAATCCGGCTTTAAACTTCTCCACAACAGTATTACGGACCTGCCTGGTGTGTTCCTTGGTCTTCATGATGCTCTCTGCGCTTTCAACAGAACCCTGAGACTATCACAGAGCAGGTGCATTTATACAGAGACTTGTTTACACACAGGTGGATTCTATTTATCACCATCAATCATTTAGGACAACATTGGATGATTCAGAGATCCTCGCTGAACTTCTGGAGTGAGTTTGCTGCACTGAAAGTAAAGGGGCCAAATAATTTTGCACGCACCACTTTTCAGTTTTTTATTTTCTAAAAAAGTTTAAAATATCCAATAGATTTCGTTCCACTTCACAATTGTGTCCCACTTGTTGGTGATTCTTCACAAAAAATTAAAATTTTATATCTTTATGTTTGAAGCCTGAAATGTGGCAAAAGGTTGAAAAGTTCAAGGGGGCCGAATACTTTTGCAAGGCACTGTATATATATATATATATGTATATGTGTGTGTGTGTATGTGTGTATGTATGTATGCACACAGGTACAGCTCACAGTTAAGCAGCACAAAGGCTTATAGATAATAGTTCATGGCTCCAATCAGAGCTACAGTCTTTATGTGGTTAAGCTCACCCAGCACACCATCCAGCAATGGACATTTTCACACAGAATGCTGCTGTGTCTCTCTCTCCTACTCAAACAGCTCCTCTCTGAGACTTTCAGCCCAGCTGGCAATTAGCAGGTCTGATGGGGAAATATCTGCCCTCTTCGATTTACCCTTTCTTGACCCTGGCTGACCCTCTGCGGTATGTATATATGTTCATATATATGTTTGTGTATACATGTGTGTGTTCTTATGTTGGTTGGTATGTATGTATGTGGGGGGGGGGGGTATATGGAGCGGTATGTGCACGTATTTATATTTATTTATATATATATATATATATATATATATATATATATACAGGGCCGGTGCAAGGCAGGGGCGGAAGGGGCACGTGCCCTGGGCAGTACCATTTGCTATAAGGGGGGGGGCGCAGCCTGCATGTGACGTTCTGCCACGGCCGCCGCCCGCCAGTGTGTACAATAGTACAACTACTGTCTACAGTCAAGTGCATTTACAGCGCCCAGCGGCACTGTACAAATTGCCTTTGTGAGCTCCTGCATCCTCCCTTCCCTCAGCACACAACTACACTCTTACAGTTTACTCCCCTATGGAGGAGTCTCGTAGTCCCTGCCAGCGCCGTAACGTCACGCACGGCCGGAGGCGAGGTGGGAGGATGCAGAGGAGCGCAGGGAGGCGGGAGCTGTGTCGGCGCGCAGGGAGGCGGGAGCTGTGTCGGCGCGCTGTCACCTCAAGGAGCGAGCCAAGCTGAGCTGAGGAGCTGCTGCCTGCCTGGCTGGCTGGCTGGCTGGCTGGCTCTAGTAGCTGCTGCTGGATTCAATCTGGAAGGAGGCGAAGGTAGATGATTGCAGTGCCAGTGTTCTGACTCAGATCATCAGCAATGGTGGTCACTGGTCATTAACCTCGCCTCAGCCCCCTCCCCTCCCCCAATCCAGCCATTTATTAATCTGTTTTTTAGTGTTTACTTACACAATTTCAGACTCAGAAATTATGAGTCTGAACTTGTGTAAGTAAACACTAAAAAACAGATTAATAAATGGCTGGATTGGGGGAGGGGAGGAGGCTGAGGCGAGGTTAATGACCAGTGACCACCACTGCTGTTTAACCACTTAACAACCGACCCATAGCCGAATGACGGCTACAGGGTGGTTGCTTAACTCCGGGAGGACGTACTATGACGTCCTCCCAGAATTCCCCTCTCGCAGTGCTGTGGGCTGGATGTGTAGTGCCCACAGCGCTGCTCAGTGACATCCAGCCATCCATCCATCCATGCTCAGCCATCCCTAATGCTCTGCAATGCCCCACAATACTCTGCAATGCCCCAGAATACTGTGCAATACTCTGTAATACTCTGCAATACCCCGCAATACTCTGCAATACCCCGCAATACTCTGCAATACCCCGCAACACTGTGCAGTACCCTGCAATACCCCACAATACTATGCAATACTCTGCAATACCCCACAATACTCTGCAATACCCCGCAATACTGTGCAATACTCTGTAATACCCCGAAATACTCTGCAATACCCCACAATACTCTGCAATACCCCACAATACTGTGCAATACTCTGCAATACCCCGAAATACTCTGCAATACCCCGAAATACTCTGCAATACCCCGCAATACCCCACAATACTGTGCAATACTCTGTAATACCCCAAAATACTCTGCAATACCCCGCAATACTCTGCAATACTTTGCAATACCCCGCAATACTTTGCAATACTCTGCAATACCCCGCAATACTCTGCAATACCCCGCAACACTGTGCAGTACCCTGCAATACCCCACAATACTGTGCAATACTCTGCAATACCCCGAAATACTCTGCAATACCCCGAAATACTCTGCAATACCCCACAATACTCTGCAATACCCCGCAATACTGTGCAATACTCTGTAATACCCTGAAATACTCTGCAATACCCCACAATACTCTGCAATACCCCGCAATACTCTGCAATACCCCACAATACTGTGCAATACTCTGCAATACCCCGAAATACTCTGCAACACCCTGAAATACTCTGCAATACCCCACAATACTCTGCAATACTCCGCAATACCCCACAATACTGTGCAATACTCTGTAATACCCCAAAATACTCTGCAATACCCCGCAATACTCTGCAATACTTTGCAATACCCCGCAATACTTTGCAATACTCTGCAATACCCCGCAATACTCTGCAATACTTTGCAATACCCCACAACACTGTGCAATACTCTGCAATACCCCACAATACCCAGCAATACTCTGCAATACCCCACAACACTGTGCAATACTCTGCAATACCCCACAATACTGTGCAAAACTCTGCAATACCCCACAACACTGTGCAATACTCCGCAATACCCCGCAATACTCTGCAATACCCCACAACACTGTGCAATACTCCGCAATACCCCACAATACTGTGCAATATCCTGCAATACCCCGCAATACTCTGCAATACTTTGCAAAACCCTGCAATACTTTGCAATACTCTGCAATACCCCGCAATACCGTGCAATACTCTGCAATACCCCGCCATACTCTGCAATACCCCGCCATACTCTGCAATACCCCGCCATACTCGGTGATACCCAGCCATACCCTTCCATATCCAGTCATAGTCTGCATTACTCGGTGATACACAGCCATGCTCGGCCATACCCAGCCATGCTCAGCCATACCCAGCCATGCTCGGCCATACCCAGCCATGCTCAGCCATACTCGGCTGTACTCGGCCTCTGTATGTGGCCAGGCTGTGGAAGTCTCACACATGTGGTATTGCCATACTCAGGAGGAGTAGGAGAATCTATTTTGGGGTATCATTTTTGGTATGTACATGTTATATGTTAGAAATATTGTATAAATGGACAACTTTGTGTTAAAAAAAATGCGTTTTAACCACTTCCCGCCCGCCGGTTTTCATACAACGTCCTTGACTTTGTGCAGGGATATCTGAATGAAAAATGGGGGGGGGGGGGCGCAGTTTGCCATCTTCGCCCTGGGCACCAAATGCCCTTGTCCCAGCACTGTATATATATATATATATATATATATATATATATATATATATATTAAAAAAAAGGGAAAGGAGAGAGTGTGTAGATGTATATATTTAGATATACATTATTAGAGGGAGAAACAAAATCGCTGTTGCCTTATCTATTTTTCCTCTTCTTTGTCTTTCTGTGGCTGTCCGTCTCTCAGCTGGTTGTCCCATTTCTCCACAGTTCGAGTATCAGTCACCACCCATACAAAAGACCCTCAACACTTAGGGTGGGGACCACTGGTAAGTTTTCAGGAAAAGAGTGCCCTCTCATGCGGATTGCTTTGATTTGCTTCAGCTCTGCGCGCCCACGCTCTCTAAGGCCAGAGCTAAGGGCCATAGAAAGGCGGACGTTCTTCAGAGACGCATCGGATGCCGCTCCCACTCAGGAAAGAGGTTCCAGGGAAAACGTCTTAGCTCTTCTTTCCCAAACCCAGCACCCCAACAAGAGTCCTGCAGGACCTGTGGCGCAGTGCCTATGCCCAGGAGGCTGGTGAGTGAAGTCGGCCTGGTTGAAGTTTGCAGCTGACAGGTAATACCGAATGTCTTTATTACTTATAAGGTGGCACAAAACTTATCTTTTAAACTCACTGATATTACTCTAGCTAGTCAGCCCCCTTGTTGCGGGTCTAGCCACTAGCAGAACAACCTGGCTCATGGATCACTCATCCTCTCAGTACTCCTGATGAGGGGATGCAGCCTGCAAATTATTTTAGCTCCCTTGCACCAGAGGAAGACCTGGGGCTACTTGGTGTCAGTTTTTCTTTGGAGAACTGTGTATCCAGGCAGTCATGCAGACCATTACATGGGTTAAAAGACAAAGTCATATTTACCCTTTCAATGAGCAATCACTTTTCCATTAGGAAACTGGTTTAATGCAAGGCGGATATAGCATCGCTGAAATCCATGCCTACAGTGGGACTGGCTGTTGTCCAATAGGGTGGTGGCTGGGAAGGGCCTGCCACTCAACAGAGGCCCTTACCTTGGTGACGGGTACTTCGTGTTTCTGCTCCCAGGATATGGTTGGGAAGGAAATCCTTAGGGCTGATATCTTGGGATCCGGCCAAGATGTATCGGCAAATTTCACTGCGGAAGCAGAAATAGTCTCAACCTGGTGTCTGGCCAAGGCAATGCTATACTCAGTTATGGCAAGGGGTTCCCTATGGTTGAGACCCATGGCAGTTTGGCTTCCTAGAAACAAAATTGGAATAGTAACTTTATAGTGCAAGATCTCTGTTTGATATGAAACCAGAGACAGCCATATCGGAAGTGACAGGAGGAGGGTCCGTTCTTCTCCCATAACAGCAAGCAGGAAAGTAAAAAAAAAAAAAAAAAAAAATATATATATATATAAATAACTAAAAATAAATAATAATAAATAAAGGGAGAAATTTGTTTCTCCCGCTAGGTTCTGCTCCTCTAGGGGCAACCTTTCATAAGGTCCATAAATGCAAATCTTTGGGTGTACCGCAGGTACCCACAAAACCCTTTTACCGGGCGCATCCCCAGACTTTTAAGGTAAGTCCCAGTGGGCACACATCACGGTTTACTGGACAGTGGATTGTGCAGATCCTTGGAGGATAGGCACTCATGGTCACTTTGGTGGATTCCTCGCTGTTCCTTCTTTTTTCTCCCTCTCGGAGCTGCCAGATCCACTGCAACCATGGCGGTTACAATACTTACACTTCAGACTCAGAGGGGAGCTGTCCTGGTCCCATCTCACAGGAGAGATTGTAGGTTTCCTAACCACCCCTGTTTGTAGGTCGCGGGGGTTGGAGAGAAGCATTCGCTTGCAGCAGATGGCTGGAGGCTTTCGCTAGATCGTCAGGATTCTTAGCCTTACATCCCAAAATTTTTTCCTTTCTTTTTTTACTCCAAAGTAAGTAAATTTGGCGATTTGTTGGACACATCTCCACTTTATCAGCCTACATTTTATCCTATGAATATCTCTAAGAATATTCACAGAGGTTTCTGTGCCGTGTCAGTTACTCTTGGAGAATGAGGTCTCTAGATTCGCCACTACCTGGGCGTCATTCCTTTCTACATTGAAAAAAAAAAAAAATTAAAAAAAGGCCAACTTTTGCTTTCCAACAGTTAAAGTGCCTGTGTGGGCTCTACTGGTTCCTCTGGTTTGCTTCCATCACAAAAGGACGGTGACAGTCATAAGGAGAATTCTGAGATCAGATGCCTCTACTTCCTGGAAGACTTCTAGGTGGCTCAGCCTCCTGGCCGTAATGTTGTCATTTATACCGATGATTCCTTGGGTGCATGGGCACCGGTGCTAGTTTCAACTACAACGGAGGAAACCGGATCCGGTGCAGCTATGATCAGTGTCACGACGTATGTATAGCGGCCCGCGGTGATGGAAAGACCTTGAGGATGTCACGAACAAGCTGACTGGATCAATGTGATGAATCATATCGGCAAGACAGCCTGGAAGGTGCACTGCGAGGGTCTGTCGGTCAAGGCAAGCGGAGATTGCTAGCTAAGGAAGGTAGTCTCGAAAGCGCTGGAAGGTCAGACAGCCTTTTTTATCACTTTGACCTTGCTACACAGAATCAAGGGTGACCAGTCATCTTGCGGTTGAGCAACAGGACAGCAATTGCGTATTTTCAGCTCCAGGGAAGATCTCACGGCAATCTGCTATTGAGAGATGTAGAACCCAGAATGTCTGGGTAGGAAGATCACCAGCAAATTCCGGAAGCAATTTACCTCCTAGGGGACTGGAATACACGGACATACTGTTCATCATGCAAGCTTGCCAGAGCATGAGGGGGAGGCTTGTCCACAGGTGGCCTACCACAGACAGGCTTATTTGCTTCTCACAGCAAATGCCAATTTAAGAAGAGGTCTGACTCGGTTTCCGCTCCCCAAAGCAGAGAACAGAAGCTGAGTTTCTCCATGAAACTGCAATTAATCCTACTGTATATGTTTTTCCCCAACTTCTCTCGTAATGAAATTCCTCTGGAAGCTGTCAAGAATGAGCATGGTAGTCACGACCACCCCTCCATTCTGACCATAGGAGTCTTGGTGCTTCCTGGCTATCTACTTCAGAATACAGAAGTCGATTCCCCTTCACACATGCACAGACCAGAGATGCAAGCATAATGGCGGGAAGGGGAAGCTGCAGAACCTAGATTGCTCCAGAGTTGCTCCAAGAGTGAGCTCTACTTCGGGGGGTGCAAAGGCACTCTACTAACAGCCTCTATGCTAAGATCTGGAACAAACTTGTCTTTTTTTTTTCTATTTTGTATGGCAAGATATTATTCTTACTGCACCTCTGGTGGCAGCTGTTCTGGTCTTCTTGTGGGTCAGATTGGACACGAACCTTACCCTATACTCTTTTGAGGTTGCAGGTGTCAGCAAGAACAAGGTTTAATTTGGCCAAAGGCCCTTTAGTTTTCAAAATTTTGAAGACAGTCAGGAGGTTTCGTCAACTGCGAGAGAGAATCTTTCACAATTAAAATCTTAAGATGCTGTTGGGGTTTATTTCAACTGTTTACTCCAACAGGGCAGTGTTCGGTTTAAGACATCGCTTACTAACCAGTATTTAGCGCAAATTGTCAAACAGAAGTCGGTTTGAGTTTCAAGCCCTTAGAGCTTCAGAAAAGCATATTGCTTTTGTTACTGGAGTAGAGCTGCATACTGTAGTTCAGCTTATATCAGAGGTTGCGACAGCCCTCCATCTATCAATCATCTGTCCATTGCCTAGCTTTCCAGACGTTCAAGCAAGAAAACCACACAAATTGGTCATTCCCAGAGCTTGAAAGAAGTTTCTGTCCACAATTGCTCTTTTCAGTTCATATGATAAGTCTCTCACTGTTCCAGATGGAATTCATCAGGCAAGAGAGGTTGCCTCCTGGACTTTAGCAAGATTGGTTGTGCAGGTGGGAAATGGGTCGTGGGCCTCCTTCAGTGGTAGGATGCATCCTCTTCCAGAGGGTTTGAGGCCTCATAGGTGGCCCAGTTGAAAGCATCTATGGATTAATTCTACAGGAAAGTGGCATGCTTTTCCCAGCATACCTTTTCAAACTTTACAGAATAGATCTGGGTGCCTTGTCATCAGTGGGCTTCGGAAGAATGACTGTTCAGTCTTCTGTCCCATTTAAAAAAAAATATATATAATATATATAAAATAATTATTTTGGTTTGTTAAGTAGAACCCACCCTGTCAGCTAGGATATATCACTAGTATGCTGCCATGGTGACATCAGGAAAACGGAAAATTGTATCATACTTACTGTAATTTTCCTTTCCTGATGCCAATCCATGGCAGCATACGGACCCACCCTTGTGCGTTTTGGTATCTAGCTAATTACAAAGAATGGGGCGGGGCCTAACTGGCCTTTAATTTATGCTATTTCATTGGTCCTAAAGGGAGGGGAGAAAGGCGGAGCCTATCACTAGTATGCTGCCATGGATTGGCGTCAGGAAAGGGAAATTACAGTAGGTATGATACAATTTTCCATTTTTTGGCCAGTCCTAGAAATCTGCATCTGTTTTTCTATTAACCACTTGGTGTCTGTGCTATAGCCAAACGATGGCCATAGCGTGGACCTGAATTTCTGGGAGGCTGTCATAGGACGGGCTCCCCGTGTGCTCCCTGCAGAGCACGCACTGAGTCACTGAGACTCGGGTGATCACAGATCGAAGTAAGGGCTGATCCCGGCCCCTTACCACGCGATTAGCTGTCAGCCAATGACTGCTGATCACATGATGTAAACTGAAGCTTGGTAATTGTTTATTTTTTCTCCTCACGCTGACAGCATGAGGATAAAAATTAAAGCTGATCACCGGCTTAGGTGCAAGGAATATTGGTCCCGAAGAGGCAATTCTGCCTCATCTGTGCCCACCAGTACCAGCTGCCAGTGCCACCTATCAATGCCCACCAGTGTTCCCAAGCAGTACTGCCTATCAGTGTAACCAATCAGTGCCACCTCATCAGCGTACATCAATGAAGGAGAAAAATTACCTGTTGGAAAAATTTAATATCAAAATATCCAAAAATATACAAAATTATTTATAAAAATGTGTCTTTTCTTTTTTTTGAACAAAAGAAAAAAACCACAGAGGTGATCAAATACCACCAAAAGAATGCTCTATTTGTGGGAAAATTAAAAAAAAAAATTTGGCTAAGTATGACCGCACAATTGTCATTCAAAGTGCATCAGCGCTGAAAATTGGTCTGGACAGCAGGGGGGTTTAAGTGTCCAGTAAACAAGTAATTAATTTCCATGCAATATATGGATTTCAGTAATTAAGATGTGTGCCCGCTGTTTATACGGCATGTGCGCATGGGCGTAAGCAAGTCGCACACATATGAACGGTACTCGTAAATCATGGGGTACAACTTGTGATGCAACTTTTCAGTCCCAAGTGGTCTTAGGCTTTCTTTCCACTACTGCGAGTTGTTGTGCGACTTGACACATGTCAAGTCGCAGGACAAGTCAAAACACATGTATTTCAATGTTCCCCCGTTCTAATTGGTGCAACTTCAAAAAAAAGTTCTTGCACTACTTTGTTCCAACTTCAGTGCGACTTTTTATCAGATGCTTTGAACTAGTTGCATGACATGGCATTAAGGCTCGGTTTCCACTATTGCAAGCCCAAAGTCGCGTGTTTTTTGCTGCGAGTTGCCCGCAACTTTTTGCCGAAACTTGAAGCAATGCCTGTGTATTTTTGAGGTCTATGGACTTCAAGTCGCATCAAAGTGGGACCAAAGTAGTGCAGGGACTACTTTGATGTTGCTGCGACTTGAAGTTGCACACATATGAACGGTACTCATTGCAAATCATGAGGTAGAACTTGTGATGCAACTTTTCAGTCCCAAATGGCATGACAAGTCGCAATAGTGGAAAACAAGCCGAAAAAGCACATTGTAAATCACGCAACTTTGGGGTTGAAATAGTGGAAACAGCATTAGGCTAAAGCGGTAATAGGAAGATGCAATGTAAGAATTACTTCTAATTGTAGAAAATCAAACAGGCTCTTGCACTGAATCTAATTTATGGAAGATCTAACTGATTGCCCAGTGTATGGTGACCTTTAAAGATATGAAAACTTGAATTTCTGGTGTTTAAGCCTCATACACACGATGGGACTTTGTACAAACATTTCCGTGGATTTTTGTACAAAGGGTGTTGGCCTTAGGGCTCTTTCACGCGGACGTGTCCGTGTATGGAGCCCGCTCTGCTCAGCAGGGGATCGCTCCGTCGATCCCCACTGAGCAGGCAGATGACAGGTCTGTCTCTGCACACTGTGCAGGGACAGACCTGTCAGAGTGCAGCTCTCCTCTATGGGGGATCGGATGATGACGGACCGTAGAGTCCGTCGTCATCCGATCCGCAGACAGATGGAAAAATAGGTTTTTCCTCTGTTACACTTTTTCGGATTGGAGTGGGTCGGATGTCAGCGGACATGTCACCACTAACATCCGACCCTCCATAGAGGTCTATGGAGTGTCTGTTCAGGTCCAACCTGAACGGCCCGTCCATGTGAAATGGGCCTTAGGCCCCTTTCACACTGGGGTGGTGCGGACGGCCGCGGTAAAACAGCGCTATTTTAGCGCCGCTTTACCGTCGTTTTAGCGGCAGTATTCGACCACTAGCGGTTTCAACCCCCGCTAGCGGGCGAAAAGGGGTTAAATATGCCCGGTATAGCTGCGCTGTCCCATTGATTTCAATGGGCAGGAGCGGTTTATACACCACTCCTTCACTGCTCCAAAGATGCTGCTAGCAGGACCATTTTTTAGGCCCCTTTCACACTGGGGCATTTTTCAGGCACTACAGCGCTAAAAATAGCACCTGGAAAACGCCCTAAAGAAGCGACTCCATTCACTCCAGTGAGGGCTTTCACACTGGAGCAGTGCGCTGGTAGGGCGTCATAAAAAGTCCTTCCAGCAGCTTCTTTGGAGCGGTGAAGGAGCGGTGAACTCAGTGCTGCTCCCCATTGAAATCAATGGGGCAGCGCTGTGATACCGCCGGCAAAATGCCGCTCCGGCGGCATTTTGCGGGCGGATTTACCCTTTTTGGCCGCCAGCGGGGGGTTAAAACCGCCCCGCTAGTGGCCGAATACCGCCGCTAAGACGACGGTAAAGCGGCGCTAAAAATAGCGCCACTTTACCGCAGACGCCCCTACCGCCCCAGTGTGAAAGGGGCCTTACCGTCCTTCTAGCGCACCGCTCCAGTGTGAAAGCCCTCGGGGCTAAAAGCACAATTCTATTCTATTCTATCCCTCTAGCTTTCACACTGGATTGAATGGAGCCACTTCTTTAGGGCGTTTTTCAGGCACTATTTTTAGCGATATAGCACCTGAAAAACGCCCCTTTCACACGGACGGATAGAATTGTGCTTTTAGCTGCATTTTCTACCGCAGCTAAACGCACACAATGCTTTCCTATGGCCCCATTCACACATTGCGTTTAGCTGCGTTTTGATTACATGCGGGTTGATGCGGATAGAAAAAATAGAATTGACTGCGTCCAGGAGCGATTTAGCGCAGCTATGCACACATAACTGCAGGTAATCGCAGTGCACTGTGTCAGCTGCGGATAGCAGCGCCGAGCTGGCTTGCTCATCGGGAAAGGAAAAATGTTTTTTTCCTTTCCCAATAAGCGACAAGTACGGGGATCCGACTTGGATCCCCGCCAATGCCAGGCACTGTTTGGTATGAATCTTGAGGGAGAATTCCACGCCAAATTTTACATAAAAAACCAGTATGGGTTCCCCTCCAAGAGCATACCAGGCCCTTCGGTCTGGCATGGATTTTAAGGGGAACCTCCTACGCCGAAAAAAAAGCATGGGGGTCCCCCCAAGAGGGTGGGGATGAGCGAGTGCCCCCCCTCCTGAACCGTACCAGGCCGCATTCCCTCAACATGAGGGATGGGTGCTTTGGGGAAGGGGGCGCGCTGTGGCCCCCCCACCCCAAAGCACCTTGTCCCCATGTTGATGAGGACAAGGGCCTCTTCCCGACAACCCTGGCCGTTGGTTGTTGGAGTCTGCGGGCGGGGGGCTTATCGGAATCCGGGAGCCCCCTTTAATAAGGGGGCCCCCAGATCCCGGCCCCCCACCCTATGTGAATGAGTATGGGGTGCATGGTACCCCTACCCATTCACCTGGGGGAAAAAAGTGTCAAGAAAAAAAAACACTAGACAGGTTTTTAAATTAATTTATTAGGCAGCTCTGGGGGGTCTTCTTCCGACCTCGGGGGTCTTCTTCCGACTTCTCCGCTCTCTCCGGCCTCTTCTCCCGGTGTCCGGTTCTTCTCCCACTCTCCGGTTCTTTTGCCGGGCTCCTCCGCTATCTTCTTTTGCCGCTCTTTTGCCAGCGGAGGCCCGGTCTTCTCCATCATCTTGTTCCCTCTTCTTCCGATGTTGACACAACGCTCTCTCCCGCTGTAATGCTGTCTGCGAGGTGTGCGCTGACTTATATAGTCATGAGGCATGGTCACCGTGGGATGTCACTGGCTGACCCCGCCCCTTATGACGTCACAGTCCCATCATGCTCCGGGAGCTACGTGCTCAGATAAGGGTCTGGTATGGATTTTGGGGGGACACCCATGCCGTTTTTTCAGCGTAGGGGGTTCCCCTTAAAATCCATACCAGACCTAAGGGCCTGGTATGCCCCTGGAGGGGGAACCCATGCCAGTTTTTCTCGCGCTGCTTTAATAGGAAGATGTGTTTTTCCTGTTGCAGCGAGTGCAAGATGTACCTTGCCGAGAACTAGGGGTGCGCATCTTCACTCACATCACGATTCTAATCGATTAGATTACGGCTATCCTATCCACAATTCGGTTTGATTCGATTCGATTCTGCGATGCATCACGATGCATCACGATCAATACCCAAGTGCCCATGGTTTTCAACTTTTCCTCAAAAAATGAATTCAAGCAGTCAGAAATTAAAGAAATATATTTATTTGTATCTGCTTTTTAAACAAATTACACCAAGTTCCCTGCATATAGCAAATTCTGAACATGAACAGTGCAGCAGACAACAGTATTTATTTAAAAGAGTACTGTGACATCAAACTGTTGTGTATAATACATACATACAGTAGTGCTGGCCTGGTGCAGTAGTTTACATTTTAATATTTTCTTTTATGAAGAAGTAAACTATAACTTGTAAACAGTAACACCTACATCTATATAAAACAGAGCACTTCCAGTTATTGACTGGCAAACATCACAGTGAACCTGTAACACAGTCACACAGTGTGTTGCAGAACTTCCTGGTTCACAGTGATGATTGTTTGCCAATACCACCACCACCACCAGCGCCAGTAAGTCAACACAGATGGATGGCTAGATCGGCGTTATAAGCTCTCGGAGTTGTGTCACCCAGTCACTTTACAGAAAACGTTACCTACACTCTACCACGATACACCTGTAACTGAAGCCAAGCCACCATTAGAGGAAGTCTGAAAATCCTTGACAGAATAAATTGTCAACTAAATCCAAAAACCTTGGACAAATCTTTATGGGATCACAAATATACAGTTACACACCACAATACCAAAAAAAACACACACATCACTGAATCATAATGGTAAAGGGCAGGCCATAGGTCAGGCGCCGGGCAATGGCACAGTCAGTCAGACATGAGGTCAGGTCGGTGTGTGTTTTTTTTGTGTGTGTATTTGTGTGATCCAATAAAGATTTACTCCAGGTTTTAAGATTTAATTTATTCTTTCAAAGATTTACCTTCCTCTGGTGGCTTGGCAGGCGTCAGTTGTCTTGAATTAAATACACTTTTAGAATATTTGGATGAGGGTTAAGTTAGTTGACACCTCCAAACATTGACAATTGATTGACAATACACATCATAATGTCACCCAGTCACTTTACAGAAAACGTTACCTGCACTCTACCATGATACACCTGTAACTGAAGCCAAGCCACGCCACCATTAGAGGAAGCCGGAAAATCCTTGACAGAATAAATCAATTGAAACTAAAAACCTTGAGCTAAACCCTTATGGGATCAGAAATATGCACACACGTCAGTGAATCAGAATCATGAGAAAGGGCAGGCCACTGGGCCTGGGCCACAGTCAGGCAGGTAATGGCACAGCCACTCATCAGGTCAGTGTGTGGTTTTTCTTTTGTGTGTGTATTTGTGTGATCCAGTAAAGATTTACTCCAGGTTTTAAGATTCAGTTTATTCTTTCAAGGACTTGCCTTCCTAGGGTGGCTTGTCGGGCATCAGTTGTCTGGAATTAAATACAATTTTAGAATTATATTTGGCTGAGGGTTAAGTTGACCCCCCCAAACATTGACATTTGACAATATACACATCAAGTGTGAAAATTCCATGGACACATTTTTGAAGATTGTGTCCAACACAATCTTCAAAATCTTTAAAAAATAAACCATTCTCCATTTCCCCCCAGTGCTAGCAAAGCTTGTTGTCACTCAAGTCATCACTCAGTCACTTTACAGAAAATGTTACCTGCACTCTACCACGATACACCTGTAACTGAAGCCAAGCCAAGTCACCATTAGAGGAAGCCCAAAAATCCTTGACAGAATAAATTATCAATTGAAGCTTAAAACCTTGGGTTAAACCGTTATGGGATCAGAAATATGCACACACAACAATACCAACAAAAAACACACACGTCACCGTCACATCAGTCGCGAACCATGAGAAAGGGCAGGCCACTGTGTGAACAATGCAGGCAAGTGGCACAGTCAGCCACTCATCAGGTCGGTGTGTGGTTTTTCTTTTGTGTGTGTATATTTGTGTGATCCAATAAAGATTTACTCCAAGTTTTAAGATTCAATTTATTCTTTCAAGGATTTGCCTTCCCCTGGTGGCTTGGCGGGTGTCAGTTGTCTGGAATTAAATACAGAATTGATTTGGTTGAAGGTTAAACCCCTAGAAACAGGCAGTTACAGAGCATGACAGACACACTGTGACATTGAACATGCCACAGTCACACGACATGACGACACTAGTATAAAAATTCTAAATTGACAGTTGGACACACAATAGAAAACCATTCTCAATCTCCTCCAGTGCTAGAAAAGCTATAACAAATATCATATTTATATGACATACATATAGTATACTCCAGGTTCAGTTCACTGTGATGATTGATCATTGATTGTTTGCAATTGCCAGTGCCACGGCCACCTGCAGGCCTGCTGCCACCAGTCAGTCAAAAACAGTGTAACTGTGACTGCGTTGAGTTGACGCTAGACTAGAGTGGCATAACTGGCGTTATAAGGTCTTGTTGACAATGACATAGGGAATAGATAGGAGGGACTCGGGAGGGAAAAAAAAGAAAGAGGGATGTAGAGATGAAGGGGAATGGTGGGGACTGGGGAGAGGGGGATGGTTGTAGAAGGGGGGGGAGGGGTATGGCATTGGTATTTGGTAGGGGAGGGAAAGGGGACGGGGGGAAGGGAAAAGGGAAAGGGTAAAGAAAGAGAAAGAGAGAAAGAAAGAGAGAAAGAAAGAGAGAAAGAGAGAAAAAAATAAGAGAGAGAAAGAAAGAGAGAGGAGAGAGAGAGAGAGAGAGAGAGAGAGAGAGAGAGAGAGAAAGAGAGAGAGAGAGAGAGAAAAGAGAGAGAGTAAGAAAGAGAGAGGGGGAGAGAGGAGAGAGAGAGAGAGAGAGAGAGAGAGAGAGAAAGAGAGCGAGGGGGAGAGAGAGAGAGAGAGGAGGAGAGAAGTTCTCCTCCTTTCCTTCTCTCTCTCCACCTTTCCTTCCCTCTGAGAAGGAAGGAAAGAGGGAGCGAGAAAGAAGGAAGGAAAGAGGGAGCAAGAAAGAAGGAAGGAAAGAGGGAGAGAGAAAGAAGGAAGGAAAGAGAGAAAGAGAAAAGAAGGAAGGGAAGAAGGAAGGAAAGAGGGAGAGGGGAAAAGGGAGAGGGAAAGAGGGAGAGGGAAAGAAAGAGGGAAAGGGGAAGAGGGAAGGGGAAGAGGGCCTTAAGGGGAAGGGTAGGGGGGGATGGAAGGGGAGTAGAGGGACTAGGGAGAGGGCAAGACTGGGAGGGGAGACCTACTTTTTTTAAATCTTTTTTTTTTAATCTTTTTTTTGACAATCTTCAAAAATCAAAATCTCAGTGGCAGACACTGACAGTGCTGTGCTATAAACAAAATATATAAAATTAACAACACTGGTGTGGTCAGTGGTGTTGCAGACTAACAGTGGGCTGGGCAAGGGCAGGGGCAGTGGCACTGGCAGACACAACAGTACATCAGCACTTCCTGGATAAAAAAATGGGTTACTGCAAGGCACAAGCAATGCTGTTCAGGATTTGGGAATGTGTAGATTTTTCTGTAAGAACACTAGTTGATCCACATGCTCTGCTTTGAGTGCGCTTCTTTTTGCAGTTACCACATCTCCTGCAGTGGAGAAAACCCGCTCTGCAGACACGCTTGTGCCTGGGATACACAAGTATTGCTTTGACAGCTGAGAAAGGAGGGGAAATATGACCTCATGCTCACACCACCATTTCAAAGGGTCCTCAGTGAGAGGCAGAGGTGGGGCTTTACAATATTTTTCCATTTCCTCTTCAGCCTTGGCATAGGGGGTCTTGGGTTCTATTGTACCTTCAGTGTCAGTGAAAAACTGTCCCAGCAAACTCATGAGCAGCGATCTGGCCTTTCTTTTGGGAGGAGATGGAGAAGGTTTGTCCTCGACGGGTGAACTTTCTTCTTCTTCCAGAGTTTCTTTTCTTCTAGGCACTGTGACTGGATCCTCCTCATGTGTCCTCTTAGATGTAATCTGTGTTTGAACAAAAAACAATAGAAAAAAATAAATAAAACACATGGTCAATTGCCTATGATTCTGATGGGGTGATGAAAAAGCACTGGAAACGGACAGTGCAGTTCTTGCACCGCATCAGATTCAGAAGCGTGGCTTACACTAGTATGTAGCAAGCTGTAGCAAGCTGTAGCTAGCTACCAGTTACACTTCGTTTCAAGAAACATGATGAAATTCAAATTAATTGAATTACCTCCAAGGATGCAGCCTCCTCAGTCACTCCTTTGTATATCTCCAATCTCTCCCCCTTTGTGAGGATAAAAGGCAGTCCCTTAAAGCGAGGATCCAGTGCAGAGGCTGTATGAAGGATCTTCTTCTCTGCCTCACTGCTGTACCTCTTCTGAAGATCTGTTCTGATTGCATTCTTGATCTCATGGATCATGGGTGTGTCTCCCATGGTGTCTGTCATGCTCTGGAGGAGTTGTGCATTTAGAGGGGCAATGAGAGAAACTGTTGGATTGCGCTATTCTGACATCAGCATGGTTGCATCCATCATTGGCTTTAATGCACGCACAGCATCCTCTGCATTTGACACATCTGTTTCATTGAGAGTGCAGAGATCGGACTCTCCTCTTCTGACTTCTGAAGACAGCAAGGTGGCACAGACTGCAGGTTGTTGTTCTAAGAACCTCTCGACCATGTCATATGCGCTGTTCCATCTTGTTGGCACATCAGTTATCAGCTTATGATTCTTCAGGCCAAGACATTTCTGTTTCTCTTTTAGACAGTGGCTTGCTCTAGTGCTGCGGTGAAAGAATGTGGATATCCGTCGCACTCTGCCAAGAAGCCTGGAGAGTGTGGCCACTTTCAGCGCTCGCTGGGATGCAAGGTTTAGTGTATGGGCGAAGTATTTCACATGGGGGAATTTCCCAACTTGAGCTGCAACAATCATGTTTGACGCGCTGTCGGTCACAAGCACTACAGATTTATCGGACAGTTGCCATTCTTCCACAACACGAGACAGTAGCTCTGCCAGATGAGCACCTGTGTGAGACTCATAAATGGCTCTCATTTGCAGCACATGCGACAAGATCTTCCACTCCTTAACGTAATGTGCTGTTATTGTAACATAAGACTCCGTCATGACTGAAGTCCATGAATCACACGTTATTGCGACTCGACTTGCTTGGCTCATTGACGCAATTATCTGAGCTTTAGTTTCGTGGTAGAGTGCAGGTATAACGTTTTCTGTAAAGTGACTTCGTGATGGGATCTTGTAACGCGGCTCTATCGTCTTCAACAGGCAGCGAAACCCAGTGTTCTCCACAACAGAGTAAGGGTGCAGGTCCTTAGCTATGAAAGCTGCCACAGCTTTTGTTATTCTCTTCCCCTTTTCAGAGTTGGGCGACAAAGTTGAGAGTATTGCGTCAATTCTTGGCTGAGCTGGGTCTATTGACTTGGCGGCACTGGTGGTGGTGGTGGTGGCAGGTGTTAGCATTTCTGAGTGAAAACGGCTAGCGTGGTTTTTGTCATGTTGGTAGTATTCCCTAGATATTTAATTTTTGTGTGACAGGCTTTACACACGGCGTATGACTTGTCCAATTCGTGCTTCCCACTTGATTGTTCATGTTCATAAAAGCCAAAATGTGCCCAGATGTTTGCTTTTAAAAAGCTAGGTGCATTTTTTTATCTCTCGGTCTTTTTGGTCACCTTCTGCCATTTTTACTAGTCTAGCAGTAGCATGCCATGTAATTGTTACAGGGGTGATGACGAGAATGTTGTCTACAAACTCTGTCAGTATTAAAAGAAGAAGAAAAAAAAATTAAGTGATTAAGCCTAAAGCCTGCCACAAGATCACCAGAAAAGTGTATGTAATTGTTTTTGATAATGTTAAACAAATAGTTGTCACAAAATCCTTATTCTACCCCACACGCCGTCACTAGCTACTCGCATCGCAGTCGCACTTAGTTGCTTGTAGTTGCTATCATGCTACTAGTGTAACTATCTTCTATGTGTTAAAAATGTGCCCTCATCTTATCTGTGATCTGTGCTACTGCTAGCCGGCCGCCATGGTCAGACATCAACTGGCACTGCACTAGTCAGTCATTGGTCAATGGTCATTGAACACGTCACAAACAGCTACAAACAACATACGTCCCTGTCCCGCCAACATCCCCCCCCCACAAATGACAACGTATGGCATTTCATTATTTCTAATTTTATGTATTCATTGTCTTAGTGAATGACTCACATCACAACTTCATTAGTTATCTTGTTTGTGTATTATTATGGTTTTGCAGCAGCATGTGTGGGGCAGTGATGAGCAAAACCATACATCATACAAAAGGTATCAATGAAGTTGTGATCAATCACTAAGGCAAGATATTGGACATTCAATAGATTAGAGATAGACCTACGTAAACCATAATTAATTAAATGGCATTGGCAATGGCATTGGTCATGGTCACTTAAACTCACTTTCTTTAACCCTTTCATGACTAAGCCTATTTCTCTGACATTTGGTGTTTTTTACAAGTTAAAATCCATATTTTTTGATAGAACATTACTTGGAAAACCTCCAAATATTATATATATATTTTTAGCAGAGAATCTAGAGAATAAAATGGCGATTGTTGCAATATTTTATGTCACACTATATTTAATTTATTGTGCAGCAGTCTTTTAAATGCAACTTTTTGGGGAAAAAAAAAAAAAAACTTTCATGAATTAAAAAAAAAACGAAACAGCAAAGCTTAAGTTAGTCTAAATTTTTTGTTATAATGTAAAATATGATGTTACGCCGAGTAAATACCAAACATGTCATGCTTTAAAATTGCGCACACTCATAGAATTTGCCCGCAGTAAAAAAAAGTACCGGGATGATGCCTGCAGCAGTGCAGCTGTGGGCATCATCCCGGTATAACCCCCTAAAGCCGAGGCCTCAAATGCGTCCGCTCGGCGCAAAGGGGTTAATGTTTAGGAATACAGAATGGCAAGGCAATCACCATTATTATTAATATTTATTATTTACATTTTACATTATTAAATTTGTCATTTGCATTTTTTTTACAATGACAGACAGTCCACACAATGCATCAGAGATACAGAGAGTTACCTACTTGTGATGATGATGACGAGCTAAGCAGTGGCACTCACTGGCTGCTGGAGCGGGTCTCTCTCTCCTCCTTTCCTACTGCTGCGCTTACGACGTAAACGAACGTGACACGCCACTTCCGCTCCTATCTGGTTTTCCTGCTTTTTTGTTTGTTTGTTTGCCCGCATGAACCCTTATGTGGGTAATGTGGTTTTAAGCCATTTTTAGCCTATTAAATATTTTGGCTTACATCACCACGGGAGCTTTTTATTCATTTTTCCACATTCTTAAACATCTACGGTCTCTGTGACCCACCTTGGGAAGTCCGGTCGCATGCATCCAAGTAGCCTTAGCGCTAATCAAGACACCTGAGTTCCAGCACCTGAGTTCCAGCATCTGCACCTAACCGTGACCGGGAGAAGCCCTGTTGGTTGTCCCCAAAGCGTGTTTGACTCCTGTCATGGGAGTCACTTCCATCTGGTGAGTAGGCTGTGTGGCTGGTGATGGTGACTGAATACTGCTCTTTGATGCTTCGCTGTACCCAAGGAAGATGTGCCCAGAAGCTCAATCTACCCAAAGCTCTGTTTTTCATTATTTGAATATTTTGATTTATGATTGATTCATATTTTTCGTACACATTGGTATTTGGATATTATTTGCGGACTCTTCTTTTAATTTTTCACATTTCGATTATTTTGATTATTTTTCGGTTTTTAATTTTTTTCACTATGATGATTTAGTATTCAGTTGGCAGACATTATCTCACAGTTTTCATGATTTTTTTCATAACATGTTGTTTTCATATAGAGTGATTTTGCACTTGCACTTTAATAGGAGCGCGGTTTGTAATTAGATAGCTAATTATTTTTCTTGTCTTCATCATTATAACATGCTGCTCCCCAATCAATTTATATAATCTAATTTTCCATATGCGCGAGTAGGTATTTGTTACCAAATGCTGTAAACTACTTGAGTAGTAGTGACAAATTAACATCCTGCACTCTCACGCCTCAGATCAGCCCCAATTTATGCAACTTCACACCTCAGATCACTGTCCCCCCTGCAAATCTGCCCTACAACTGTAACCCCCTGCATATCTGCCCCACCACTGTACTACCCTGCACATCTGCCTCACCTCTGTACCCCCTTGCTCATCTGTCCCACCACTGTAACCCCCATGCACATCAGCCCCACCACTGTAACACCCTGCACATCTGCCCCACCACTGTACTACCCTGCACATCTGCCCCACCACTGTACCCCCCTGCTTATCTGTCCCACCACTGTAACCCCCTGTACATCTGCCCCACCACTGTACCACCCTGCTCTTCTGTCTCACCACTGTAACCCCCCCGCTCATCTGCCCCACCAATGTTCCCCCTTTCTCATCTGCCCCACCACTGTACCTCCCTGCACATCTGCTCCACCGCCGTACCCCCATTATCTTCTGTCTCATGGCTGAACCATCTTCTCATCTGTCCTAACACTGAACTTATCTGCTCATCTGCTCCACCACTGTAACCCGCTTTCTCATCTGCTCCACCACTGTAACCCCTGCACATCTGCCCCACCACTGTAACCCCCTACACATCTGCCCCACCACTGTTCTACCCTGCACATCTGCCACACCTCTGTACCCCCTGCTCTGCTGCCCAACCACTGTAACCCCCTGCTCATCTGTCCCACCAATGCACCTCCTTTCACATCTGCCCCACTGCTGTACCCCCTGCTCTTCTGACCCACTGCTGAACCCCCTTCTCATCTGCCCCAACACTGAACCCCCCTGCTCAACTTTCCCACCACTGTAACCCCCTTCTCATCTTGGCCAACACTGAACTCCCTCGCTCATCTGTCCCACCACTGTAACCCCCTGCTCATCTGTCCCACCAATACACCTCCTTTCACATCTTCCCCATTGCTCTACCCCACTGCTTTTCTGTCTCACCACTGAACCCCCTTCTCATCTGCCCCAACACTAAACTCATCTGCTCATCTGTCCCACCACTGTAACCCCCTTCTCATCTCTTCCACCGCTGTACCCTCCTGCTCTTCTGTCCCACCTCTGAACCCCTCCTGTTCATTTTCCCCACTGCTGTACCCTCCTGCTGATCTGTTCCACCGCTGTACCCTCTTCTCATCTATGATATGTGTGATATGCAGAGTGGTGAAAAGAAGCAGAGATGAGACACATCTACCTGTCCTGGCACACTCATCCTGCTGATTCACCTCTCACATCCAGCCCATGTGCTTGTATGTGATGTCACATACAAGCATATGGAATGGGTGCGCAATGATGAGCTCAGGTTAGGGGTATTTTCTGAAAGCAGTGGGCCTGTGTGCAGGATCATAAGTTGGGCCCCTGCAGCTGAGAAAAAGTGCGGTGCAGCAAAAGTTGGATGCGATTTTCATTACGCTGAATACTGGCTGTGGCTTAAAGGGACACAAAGTGCAGGGGTTCAGTAGTAAGCGATGCAAAGGTTCAGGATTACATTCAAAGAAGTTCCCAGAATCTCAACAGTAATTCCATAAACTGTCACCTGATTATGGTTTTCCCAATCACAGTGAAATCGCTTCTTTGTGAGATTGGTAGTGGCAACCAAGCAAGCCATCTTCCTCCAGAAGGTGGACAGGGCTAGCAGGACTGTGATTGGCTTTAGCGGTGGCCAATGACAGTCCTCCTCCTGGAAACAGGGACCGCCCTGAACCCAATCTCTTCCCCATCACAAAAGCTGATGATCGCAGCTACAGTAAAGTTAGAGGATCAAACAATGTTTCCCATCTTTTACAATGTGTGGGAGCACAGTGCCTCCCCCTCAGTGCAGGTTCTGCTTGGGGAATTCTGAGAATGGAATGTATTAGTGTCTCACTGACACTTCCCTGCACTGCTTTGCTGATGGGGAGGGAGTTGAGTGCCGGCAAAAGAGGCTTTGCGTGCAGCTTGTGGCACCCGTGGTGGGGGTTGCCTACCCCCCCCCCCCGTAATACAGTGTGTACAGTTTCTAATACACTTCAGGCGGTGTACATAGTATATAATACAGTGCAGCCGGTGTACAGCTTGTAATACAATTCAGGCGGTGTGCACAGTATATAACACAGTGTGTACAGTTTCTAATAAACTTCAGGCGGTGTACACACTATATAATACAGTGAAGCTGGTGTACAGTATATACTACACTTCAGGCAGTGTACACAGTATATAATACAGTGCAGCCGGTGTACAGTTTCTAATACACTTCAGGCGGTGTACACAGTATATAATACAGTGCAGCCGGTGTATAGTTTCTAATACACATCAGGCAGTGTACACTGTAAATAATGCAGTGTTTATAGTTTCTAATAAACTTCAGGCGGTGTACACAGTATATAATACAATGCAGCCGGTGTACAGTATATAATACACTTCAGGCGGTGTACACAGTATAGGAAGGCTTACCAGATTGTTTTTTCAGTTTTGTACGTAATATTCTTATGCATTTTTTAGATTATATGTGTGCAAGGTTTATCTGTACATTGTTGTGAGGGTCCACTCCACACATGCGCATTCACACAACCTTGTATGGTGGCCACTGATATTGCCCATTTACTTACAACAACATATTTGTACACCGGCTGTACATGTAATTTCATGTAAAAGGAAGAAGAATTTTTTTAAGTTTTTTAGTTTTCTTTTTTTATATTTTCTCACTTTGACTTTTTCTTCACATTGTCATTTTCGACATATCACATTGGCTCATGCATAGTAATATGTTTATACACATTTATGTGCCTGTACATAGTCACTTTAGACATGCTATATTGGCCTCTGGACAGTAATAGGTCCATGCATACTTGTTTATCTGCACGTGGTATGTCCCCTCTTTTGCTTATTAATAATTAGTCATGTATCAATTAGTAATCCTTTTCACACATATATTATATGCACTTTATATTAAATGTAAAATTATTTTGTTTCAATGTCACCACAATACAAGGGTGTATTGCACATGCTGCGTTGGCCCCATCTTTTTGTTTGTTTGGGGCCACCGCACTATATACACGTCACTTTGTTGTTATAAATACGGAGTACGCCACTTCCTATGCACGCAACGCTCATCCTTGGACGTGGCCACTTCAGCATACGATTGGGACCGCCCTCTGTATGAGGTGCTATCCCCGTTACTTCCATCTTGTAGGCGCGCATGCGCAAGGTGCGCGCGCACATTAAAGTTTTGTTCTATTGAGGCATCAGTACAGCATAGCTGGTGCGCATGTGCATGGTGCGCGCGCACTCCATAATTCATCCGAGAATGGCGTATTTACGGCTTTGATAGCCGCTACAATGTTCACTTTTTCACTTACAAGATGCATTTGATTCTCCAGATGTTAACATTACACATTAGGCTTTATACACAGTTCGACGCAAACTCATATGTGCATTTTCAGGTCATTCCTTTTGAGCACACTATTAATCCCAATGGTTTCACTTCCGGCGGGCAACTGGCCCCAGGATGAGGCGTGGAACGCACGCCGAGTGGTCATTTTGCCCGAATACCGGAAGTCTCTTTTTTACACAATGTGGAGTTGCCCCTCATCAACAGGATTACTCCCTCTATATATATCTTGCTGGCTGCAGTGGGGGGACCCCCCAGACGATGTCTAAGAGGATGAAACGCGTCGGGTAGGACCCCACTGCCGTCATATTTTTACAAGCGCTGATTTTACAAAGACTTACATGTGAGTGCATTTCTTATTTTTAATAAATTTTGACATTTGTTTTATGGAATTACGCTATGTGGCCTTTTTCCTTCTTGCTTCATATCACCACCATCTACTCCTTATCCTGAGGGACATACAAGTCCACGGTTTACTCTTAGATGTCCATTTTCACCATCTCTCCGGAACATCTATCATCACCCACCACCCAAGCCTGATTCGACCCACCTGGGCGTATGCCCCCCTGGGTCCACGTGATCTGGTAAGCCTTCCTATTTTTGGTGGTGGTGGGCCTCTCCTATCTTCACTTTGGATGTCACGCATTTGAACTGTTTTCTACACGAAGTCACTACATTTGTATGGACTATTAACTCCCATGAGTCATATAAACATAAGGACTTTTTGCCATTTTTTCTTTTTCTCTCAAATGTTTTTTCACTAACAGCTAGACTTCATTGTCCCTATATCGAACGTTTCAGTTTTTAGCGCTACACATATTCTTGTTTTATTGTTATATGCTTATAACCGATTGGCCGTGTTAGCTGCTTACACACTCTCTGGGCAGCGCAGAATATTTTTTATATTTTCTTCTCGGTGTACACAGTATATAATACAGTGCAGCCGGTGTACAGTTTCTAATACACTTCAGGCGGTGTACACAGTATATAATACAGTGTGTACAGTTTCTAATACACTTCAGATGGTGTACACAGTGAAATGGATCAGACTAATCGTCTGGTGAGTATCTGTCCCCGTCCTAATTTAGGTCTTTGTAATCTGACGCCTGCATCATGAAGAACCACACACTGAAACTGTGTTCAGATACGTGATAATTCTTTATTCTTCCTGGTTACACAGGGTATTATATGTGAGTGAGTTATGCTACGTGGGAGTACAGCACTAACATAGCGTTATCAAGACATTAGTAGCTTGTGATTGGCTATGTCCATATAAGGTGAGCTTCTTCCAGACCCTTAGGTATCATCTTTTGGGTGTAGTCTTTGAGTGAAGGCGCCATCTTGATTATACATTCTTGCATTCGATGGAAGGGGGTGCTGCTGGCGGCCATTTTGAGCAAGGAGTTAATGAAGCACTGCTTGTATACACAAAAATATAGACTTTGTTAGTATAAAAGCTAGAAATAAAAAATGGGCATTTTACCTAATCCACCACAGTCCCCGCTTAAAATCACTATTTTCAACTGTTCCTAATCATCCTAACTCATCTGTCCGCATGTGCCTTGGAAATCTTTTGTGCTGCACGTTAGACGGGTGATGGCTTTTCCACATAAGGAAGTCAGATGCTGTCCCGAATGACATTATACTTCACAGGGGGGGACTGCAATGGAGTGTAAGGTTGCTCATCTGCCCCATCAAAATCTCCTCCTTCTTGGTTCAAGAAGGTTGGGGTGCTATTTTCCACACTTTTCTGCACTAATTTCTTCAGACAAGGTAGAATGCAACAAATCATCAGAGTGAGGATGATCAAAATAATGAACAGAGCTATACCTATTTGGGCTAAAATATTTTTCCACCCACTCGTCCAGCTAAAATATTGGTCCCATGGGTCTGAGATACCTGAATTCTTCTTAAGCTCTACTGATGGGCCTTCCAACTTTTTGATGGCCAGGGTGACCTTACCATTTGGACCGGCGTTGTCAGGGATGTATGTACAGCATGTCCCTGTACCTTCTATCGTTTTACAAACACCCCCTTCTCCGCTAAAATCCAAGGCCCTCCTATTCTGAAATGTCATGTAAGATGTGGGGGCTAATTGGTCAGCAATCCCCTGTAGGGCATCTCTGGTGCAATTCACAAACTGCTGCTGGTTGTATTATATGTAATTTATCCAGTAGACATTTTGTTGACAGTGATTATGGGAGAGACTCAAAACCTGCCTTTACTTGGTCTCGGGCTTTAAACTCATCTGGGACCCCCCTTGGGACCCCTATGGCATCTATAGACACATGTGGGTCAAAACTTCCCTCAGGAGCACTCCTCTTTCTCCTACAGTTGGGTGACGGTTCAAGGTGTGGGGGAGATGGATCATATGGGAGGATGTGGAGGGGCATAATGACCTTTGCCAGGGCACACTCTCGGTTCCAGTTCCCTTCTAGCCTTGTCCTAATTTTCAAATCCCCACAAATCCAGTACACATCACCAAGGGACTGGACCTGGTTCTGTACCTGCCTTCCCGGTACATTACTGTAGGTCGAGCAGTAACCTTCTGTGAAATTAAGCAGGAACCTCCCCCTTCCTTGATAATTTGAGTAACAGGTATAGTTCCCTGGGTAAATGGTGATGCCTTCTCTTGGCCTTGGGGTTTTGGTAACTATGGGGTAGTCTTTTTTCCACTTTTCACATGAGTGAACAGGCTAAGGAAGCACTCCTCACTTTCTTCAGGTATCGACAGTGGAACAGTACCCAGGTGTGGCCTAGCACTACCACAAACATAGCAGTTGGTCTTTTTATGTCTGTCAGCGCTGTACTTCATCCATTCTAGCCACAGATTGGTGTCAGAAAAGCCAGTCTCTGCAGCCATGGTGTCCTCAAAGCTGGGATTTGCCATCGCTACCATGTCATCTAGGGTATGGATGTGGGGTCTAAGAGGGTTGACTACTGGCTGAGGGGGTTGCCAGTCTGTTGAATTATACATGTCCTTTAGTTGGAACTTTCCCAGCGGCCCTCCTTTACCCCCTGACACCCATGTTCCTAACACATATATACCGGCGTCACCGGGGCTAGGGTTCTCTATAGTTAGGGTAAGGGGCATGTTGTGGCCTGTTCTCCCAGTGGATAGGCATGTACCTGGTTTTGACAGGGTCATCCTTTTTAACAAGGATTTCCATTCTTATCTGTTCTATTCAGTGCACTCTGTGGTTTGTACCCCCAGTCTGCTCCTGTATTCCACCCCACTGACCCATAATAGTCACAATTCTGTCCCCAGTAACTATCAGTAACACATATATAGGTGGATGCATACAGAGATCTGTGTCCAGGGGTGTTATACCAGTTACATTGCCAGGCAACATCTAAGGGACAGGAGGCTATATTGTAGTAATCAAAGGAGAAAGTGGCCACGTTTGTGTTGGATGAGTTGTACCAAAATTGTGTGATGCCCTCTTTTTTTATGATGGCCACTTGTTGAGTGATGCCCTTTTTTTATGATGGCCACTTGTTGAGCTCCCACCAACCCCACCAGAAAAAGGATATACAATATGGACATCATGATGCAGGCAGTGTCTTGTCCTCAGAGGTTGGGACTTTCTTGCAGTGGGAGGCATGGATCCAAGTGTTCTTCCCAGCCAACTTGACAGATGTGGTTGTGGTCAGCAGGACTTGGGAGGGACCATCATATCTTTACCAGCACCCAATCTCCAGGCAACAGTTGGTGTGTTCCTGTATCTAATTCAGGATCTGGAATGGAAGAAAACACCTGGGCATGTATTTGGGTTAATTCTCGTGATAATGCGGTTACATAGTTAGTCAACACATCATACTGCAGTTGTAACTGTTGTGGAAAATAATAATAAATAATAAGTCTAGGGGCTGAACCAAACAAAATCTCGTAAGGGAATAGGGAGTGTTCTCCCCTTGGTGTGTATCTGATGCTGAACAGGGCAATGGGCAGACTGTACGGCCAGCTCATACAAGTCTCATGGGCCATTTTGAGCATTTGGGTTTTCAAGGTGCCATTCATTCTTTCTACCTTCCCGCTACTCTGGGGGTGGTAGGGTGTGTGAAATGCCAAGGTAGCTCCCAGTGTAGCCCAGACTTCTTTGGTTATTGATGCTGTAAAGGCCGGTCCTTGGTTGCTCTATCACTTCTGGGACCCCGTACCTACATACCACCTCAGTGAGGAGTTTCTTAGCAGTCGTTTTAGCGGTCATGTTGGTTACAGGGTAGGCTTCTGGCCACCCGGAGAACATATCTACCACTACTAAGGCGTATTCAAATCGTCCACTCTTTGGCATGGATGTGGTCAATTTGTATCCGCTGGAAAGGGTACAAGGGCTTTGCCAGGTTACATAGTTACATATAGTAGGTGAGGTTGAAAAAAAGACATGAGTCCATAAAGTCCAACCTATGTGTGTGATTATATGTCAGTATTACATTGTATATCCCTGTATGTTGTGGTCTTTTAGGTGCTTATCTAATAGTTTCTTGAAACTATTGATGCCCCCCGCTGAGACCACAGCCTGTGGAAGGGAATTCCACATCCTTGTCGCTCTTACAGTAAAGAACTCTCTACGTAGTTTAAGGTTAAACCTCTTTTCTTATTTTAATGAGTGGCCACAAGTCCTGTTAAACTCTCTTCTGCAAAAAAGTTTTATTCCTATTGTGGGGTCACCAGTATGGTATTTGTATATTGAAATCATATCCCCTCTCAAGCGTCTCTTCTCCAGAGAGAATAAGTTCAGTGCTTCCGACCTTTCCTCATAACTAATATCCTCCAGACCCTTTATTATCTTTGTTGCCCCTCTTTGTACTCGCTCCAATTCCAGTACATCCTTCCTGAGGACTAGTGCCCAGAACTGGACAGCATACTCTAGGTGCGGCCGGACCAGAGTCTTGTAGAGCGGGAGAATTATCGTTTTATCTCTGGAGTTGATCCCCTTTTTAATGCATGCCAATATTCTGTTTGCTTTGTTAGCAGCAGCTTGGTATTGCATGTAATTGCTGAGCCTATAATCTACTTAGACCCCCAGGTCCTTTTCCATCCTAAATTCCCCCAGAGGTTCTCCCTCCAGTGTATAGATTGCATTTATATTTTTGCCACCCAAATGCATTATTTTACATTTTTCTACATTAAACCTCATTTGCCATGTAGTTGCCCAACCCATTCATTTAGTCAGATCTTTTTGCAAGGTTTCCACATCCTGCGGAGAAGTTATTGCCCTGCTTGGCTTAGTATCGTCTGCAAATACAGAGATTGAACTGTTTACCCGATCCTCCAGGTCGTTTATGCACAAATTAAACAGGATTGGTCCCAGCACAGAACCCTGGGGAACCCCACTACCCACCCCTGACCATTCTGAGTACTCCCCATTTATCACCACCCTCTGAACACGCCCTTGTAGCCAGTTTTCAATCCATGTACTCACCCTATGGTCCATGCCAACGGACCTTATTTTGTACAGTAAACGTTTATGGGGAACTGTGTCAAATGCTTTTGCAAAATCCAGATACACCACATCTACGGGCCTTCCTTTATCTAACTGGCAACTCACCTCCTCATAGAAGGTTAGTAGATCTTGTATGGATATTAAGGGGAACCCCGCACCCAAATTAAAAAAGGGAAAGGCGTGGGGCTCCCAGGCCCTAAATACTCTAAACAGCAGTATACAGGCGGTGCAAACAAGACAGGGACTGTAGGTTTGTTGTTAAGTAGAATCTGTTTGTAGTTTTGAACTGGTACATTTTTAAAGTGTAGCTCCAGCCAAAAAAATCTATTTTTAAGCTTTTTGGAAAACATAGGGAAGGGTTATCACCCCTTTAACAGTTGTTTTGTTGTCTGTGCACCTCTTCAGAAGATTTCACCTCTCTTTCTGTCCCAATGACAAATGTCTTTTGAAAATTTGGGGTTTTTAGTGAAACAAGGATTGGTGATAAAGTATCAGTGAAGAGGAGACACGGTTTTCCCATATTAACTTACAGGAGATAATTTCCCTTCCCTGGGGTGTAGATTTCATCTCACTTCCTGTTGTCTCCTTCCGTTTGCAAGTAGGAGTCGTTTATAAGTTGGATGTTTGAAAGTTGGGGCCTGCCCTATATACTCTGCAAAAATTGGGGTCTTAGGTGTTGGCGTTGCCACAACACTGTAAGCCCTCAGTTACTCTTGGTGTGCGCAGGAACGGGCCCTGCTGTGAAATATTAGATCAAGAATTGTAATTACATGTCATTGTTGAACAGTGGTAGAAAAATTGGGCCTTTGGTGGTGTTGCCACAACACTGTAAGCCCTCACAGTTACTCTTGGTGGGCGCAGGAATGGGCCCTGCTGTGAGATATTAGATCAAGAATTGTAATTACATGTCATTGTTGAACAGTGGTAGAAAAATTGGGCCTTTGGTGGTGGTGGTGCTGGTGCCATAACCCTGTAAGTCCTCAGTTACTCCTGATGGGCGCTGGACCGGGTCCTGCTGTGAAATATTACATCAAGAATTGTAATTACATTCACCTGTTGAACAGGGGTAAAAAAATTGTGCTGGTGGTGTTGCCACAACACTGTAAGCCCTCACAGTTACTCTTGATGGGCGCAGGAATGGGCCCTGCTGTGAAATATTAGATCAAGAATTGTAATTACATGTCCCTGTTGAACAGGGGCAGAAAAACTGGGCCTTAGGCACTGGTGCCACAACACTGCAACCCCTCACAGATGCTATAGTTGAAGCGCAGGAATGAGCCTTGCTGCAAAGTATTGCATCAAAAATTGTAATTACATGGCCTGTTAAACAGGGGCTGAAAAATTGGGCCTTTGGCACTGGTGCTGGTGCCACAACACTGCAACCCCTTACAAATACTCTAGTTGAGCGCAGCAACGAACCCTCCTTGCAAAATATTGCATCAAAAATTGTAATTGCAATTGCAATTGTTAAACAGGGGTTGAAAAATTGGGCCTTAGCCACTGTTGGCGGCGCCCAGAACCAAAAATATTCTTACAAGCTATCAGCATGATCATTGAGGAGGAAGAGGATAGTCACTCAGCATAACAGGATAGTCACTCAGCATCAGCATAGGCACTCTTGAAGGGATCTGACATTTCAAAAAAAAATTATTCGGTTACATCAGCATCAGGTGCTTGGTAGCTGGTGGTGATCCAAGACCGATTCATTTTTATGAAGGTCAGTCGATCGACCGAGTCGGTGGACAGGCGCACCTTGTGGTCAGTTACAAAGCCTCCAGCAGCACTGAATGTGCGTTCCGGAAGAACGCTGGATGCAGGACAGGCCAGTAGCTCAACTGCATACTGTGCAAGCTCTGGCCAGTGATCCATCCTCAAGACCCAGTAAGCCAGAGGATTTTCTGTGGGAAAGGTGTCCAAGTCAGATCTTGCCCCTAGGTATTCCTGCACCATGTAAAACAGACGCTGGAGATGGTTGCTGGAACCGATCATACCTTGGGGCTGCGGACCAAAAAATTGTCTGAACGCATCGGTCAGATGGCCACCTTCTCCACCACTCCTTCTTTGACTGACCGAAGCCTCAGCAACACGTTGTCCAGGAACAGGAGTTTGTAACCTCCCAGTCTCTGGGAACGCGTTGCACAGATGTTTCATCCTCTGCTCCCTCTGCTACGGCAAGATAAGGTCCACAACCTACCCTTGTAAGGTGGATCAAGGAGGGTTGCCAGCCAGTATTGATCCCTCTCCTTGATACTATGAATACAAGGATCCTTCCGCAGGCTTTGCAGGATCAGGGAGGCCATGCAGCGTAGGTTTGCTGAGGCATTCGGTCCGGAGTCCTCTGGGTCACTAAGGATGACATGATCTGCAGCCACCTCTTGCCAGCCACGTACGAGTCCATGGGTTTCTTGGGACTGTAAATGATCCCTTAAAGACAGCTGCTGATGCTGAGTGCCAGGCTCCACCTCCATGCTGACACAATCCTCCTCTTCTTCCTACTCCTCCTCGTCTTCTTCCTGTGTGATCGGCGGGCACGCAGGAACATTGTCTGGATAAAGCGGGCCTTGAGAGCTAAGGAAGTCCTCCTTCCTGCCTCTGTTCTGCCTCAAGTGCCCTGTCCATTATTCCACGCAGCATGTGCTCCAACAGGTGGACAAGGGGGACAGTGTCACTGATGCATGCACTGTCACTGCTCTTCATCCTCGTGGCCTCCTCAAATGGTGACAGGACAGTGCATGCATCCATGATCATGGCCCACTGGCGTGGGGAAAAAAAACAAGCTCCCCTGAACCTGTCCTGGTGCCATAGTCGCACAGGTAATCATTGATGGCCCGCTGCTGCATGTGCAGCCGCTGTAGCATGGCCAACGTTGAGTTCTGCCTGGTGGGCATGTCACAGATTAGGCGGTTCTTGGGCAGGTTAAATTCCTTTTTGGAGGTCAGCCAGCCGAGCACTGGCATTATGACCTGCGGAAATGCACGCAGACTTTCCTGGCCTGCATCAGGACATCCTGTAAGCCTGGGTACCTGCCCAGGAACCGCTGCACCACCAAGTTAAGGGCGTGAGCCAAACAGGGCATGTGGGTCAGTTGTCCCTGTCGGAGGGCGGAGAGGAGGTTGGTGCCATTGTCGCAAACCACCATACCTGCCTTAAACTGGCGTGGTGTAAACCACCTCTGAACCTGCCCCTGCAGAGCTGACAGAATCTCTGCCCCAGTGTGGCTCCTGTCCCCCAAGCACACCAGCTCAAGCACCGCATGGCATCTTTTGGCCTGCGTGCTTGCGTAGCCCTTTGAACGCCTACGGAGCACCGCTGGTTCCGAGGACAAATCAGCACAGGAAGAGGCCATGGAGGAAGAAGAAGAGGAGGGGGTGGAGGAGAGAGGTGTGGCAGAATCACCACTAGTAGTATTTTGGAGGCGTGGTGGCGGAACAACCTCAAACACTACTGCACCCTGTCCTGCATCCTTCCCAGCTGCCAGAAGAGTCACCCAGTGCGCGGTGAAAGATAGGTAACGTCCCTGCCCATGCCTGCTAGACCATGAGTCAGCGGTAATATGCACCTTACTGCTGACCGCCCTGTCCAGCGAGGCCAAGACATTACCTTCCACATGCCGGTAGAGAGCCAGAATCGCCTTCCGTGAGAAAAAGTGCCTTTTGGGAACCTGCCACTGAGGAACCGCACATTCCACAAACTCAAAGAAGGGGGCAGAGTCTACCAACTGAAAAGGCAGCAGTTGAAGTGCTAGCAATTTAGCCAAGCTAGCAGTTAACCGCTGGGCATGTGGATGGCTGGGAGCGAACTTCTTTCGGCGGTGCAGCAGCTGGGGCAGGGAAATTTGCCTGATACAATCTGACATCTGTGTAGCAGATTGCCCCCAAGTACTTGGCTGTGACATACCTAATTCTACACCTTCATTCCTCTCAGTGCAGGTCTCAGAGAGGACTGAAGGTATAGTGGGGTTGGAGATCCCAGCTGATGAGGAGCATGGAGAGGCCCCCCTTGTTCTTTGGTGTGGGTCTTTTAGGTATGCTTGCCAACGAACTGCATGGCAGGTCAACATATGTCTGGTCAAGCATGTGGTGCCCAAGCGGGAGATGTTTTGGACACGCGAGATACGCTTGAGACATATGTTGCAAATAGCAGCGTTGGGATCTGATGCACTCATCTCAAAAAAGGCCCACACCAATGAACTTTTGGAATAACGTGCAGAGACAGCAGCGCCCTGCACATGCGGAGCTCTGCGGTATGATGCAGTCAGTGTGCTGCCCTTAAGCTGGCCCCTGGAGGGCATCCTGCCTCGTTGGTGATGTGCCTCCTCTTCCTCTCTCCTATCAGGCACCCACGTGGAGTCAGTGACCTCATCATCCCCTCCCTCCTCATCACTGGAGCAAAGCTGGCAGTATGCTGCAGCTGGGAGAACATGAATGCCAGATTGCTGTCCTTCTTGGGCACCCCCTCTCTCTGGGCTCACGTTACTGCCTTCTTCTAGCTGGGTACCATCATTGGAGCCTTAAAAACGCTGAGCATCCTCCTGGAGCATGTACCCAACACTGTGGTCAAACAGTTCGGGGGACTCCTCAGGAGGACATGGTGGGGCTTTGGAAGGAGTGACTGATGCCATTGAGCCGATGGAAGAGGCCGCGTTGGCAGCTGCTTTGCCAGACAAAGTACCCTGAGCCTGGGTGAGAGAGGATGAGGAGGATAAGGACGGCTTGGTCATCCACTCTACAAAGTCTTCCGCATGTTGCGGCTCAACACGGCCAGCTGTCGGAAAAAAGGACAAGCGTGTCCCACGGCCACGTGCTGATGAGGATGCACCGTCTCCACGACCAGCACTGTTGCCTCTAGACACAGAGCCTGCTTGTCCTCTTTTATTGGCTTGTGACTGTCTGCCTCTCCTTGTTGGCCTTCCAGACACACTAATGGCCTGCAGTGAGATGTAGCTGCACAAAGCTGGGATGTGTATAAAATATAAATATATATATATATATATATATATATATATATATATATATATATATATATATATATATATATACTGCAGCTAGCAGAATCAACTGCCTGCCTGTAGTATTATTAGTATTGTACAGTACTATTGTAGTATAGTACTGTAGCTGCCTGCCTGTGGTATTATTGGAGCAGAACCACAGCAATTGTCTTCAGGTAGCTTTAGGTGCACACTGTGCAGAGGACGCACTACACTAACTTGTAAATACTGTAAAGAAATGGGCAGAATTCAGCTCCAAAAACCTTAACACAATATGGTACCAAAATCCCTAAAGTTTACGAAAGACAAAAAAATGGGGATAGGGGACTTTTAAGGTACATTTGATAGGAAAAGTAAACATACTAGAATCTCAAAATTTCAATTGTTTATTCCAAAAAATTCATAAAAAGTGAGAGTACGGTATATAACACAGTCATAGGTACATATACATTTGCCTATTAATGACAGCGAGACAGACTGCAATCACATACAAATAAATAAATATTATGTCCCCAACTTTCGACATGTTTCGCTTTGATGTAGCTTCATCAGGAAAGGGACACAATACTTTATTTAGTAATCATAAAAAACATAAATTTTTCCAGCTATTGGTGTATGAAAAAACAAGAATATAAAGTTAGCGAATGGCATTTTTTATTTTCTAATATAGATCAATACACACATGACTAAGAAGAAAAAAAAAAAAAAAAACACCCTTCAACCCCCCCCCAAACAAAAAAGAAAGAGGACCTCCCATACCCAAGGGGCATAAGAGTGTGCTTGAATGGTGTTTCTCACAGGCAGATTGACATTGCTTGTCCCCACCTTGGTCCCAGGATAACCAGATCTCCCGTGGGGGAGGATGTTGTTTATATCCGAAATCACAAAATGATGCCTGTAACACGCAACGTGTATTCAATATTTATGTGATTTAAAGAAGGGGAGGACATGTCTTGCCTCCAAAGTAGAAAAGCTTTACATAAAATATTTACTGGGAGCTCATATGGGCGAAGTAAAGAAATTTTCCTTAAGTTAGTATGGCTGTGTGCAAGTTGCACTTATATCAAAGATATTCAATAATGATGGTAACCCCTTTTTACGAAAGCCCGCAACACATAGCGGTCATCACCAACCACAGGGTAGTGGAGGCGTATAGGGCGTAGGAATAGTCAGCAAACGCAGCCAATAGCCAAAAAATTCAGCCTTGAGGTCAAGCCTATCAATAAAATAGCAAACAGAAAAGTAATATTAAAATAAAAGTTACAGACTTATGTCCAAGCTTTAATAAATATTGAGGGGGATTAGCATACCACTAACTAAGAGGTTCTTACCTGTGACAACTGCCCATAACACCTGAGCTCCCAGAGACTCCCAGCATAGCAAACGCCATGATGGGTTTAAATACCCCCCCCTGTTGGCGCCAAAACACGTCACACCGTGATGACGCAAATGCGGACGCTATAGCAAGAGTGCGCAAGACACAGAATACCACCCGGAAGTCGGAAGTGAAAAACCGCCAATGCAGGCCACAGGTCCCCACCACAAACTTGCAGTGCAGACACCACCCGGAGATGGAGATTCCCTTCTGTGGGTGGGCGTGTTTGTAGGCTGTACTGAATGGTAATACATACCCTCAGGGTGGGTATGCAGCAGAATATGGGAACCCCAATACAAGGAGGTGCCAATCCCGCTACACACCCTCGGGCGTCCGTACGGGGATCCATGGCAGAGAAGGGAACCAAAATAAGGGTAGCGCAGCACAAATGGATGTGAGAAACAACAAAAAAGGGAAAAAAGAGAGAAAGAGGGGAAAAGTGAATACAGTAAAAATCACGTGTGTACGATATAACTCCTTAAAAAAAATTTACATAAATCAATAAGATCAATACCCACAAACATGGA